>WOVY01006012.1:0-13445 GCA_013436015.1 Rhipicephalus annulatus | reverse complement strand
TTTTTTCGCTACTGCTGGCATTCCAAACCAGGCCCCTATACTTCGAAGATGACTGTTAAATGGTAACCCCACACACCCACATTTTTTAAATTTCTAATTCACTTCACACAAAACGACTAGTCAGGGTTTTATTAAAGACAGCAGCAAGAATTAATCGCACAACATCTGCCTTCAATAACTTCGTGATATTGTGAATTGATTTGTTTTCACTTTAATCATAATAAATTGTGAAGGAATACATTTTGTTTTCTCCCCCTCCCTTCCACAAAACCGGCCATTCCTTCCTCAAAATGCGGGCTACGCTTAACTGTCTTGGTAATAGTAGAAAATAGCTAGTCTAGTCATATTATGCAAACAAATCATCGTGATTAGGTTAATGGTAACTCGTCTTCATGGTCTGTCACAATGTGTCTGATGCCACACGTCTAATCAAAATTGTTTTGATGGAGCACAGCTGGCTTCACACGAATGATTGCAGAATAGGAATATACCTGAACCATACGAATCCGTTGTACAATGTCGTTCTTTATGAAAGGGAACACGCGAACGCGTGCGCGCCGCTCTGCGGTGGCTGCCTACAGCACTATGAACCGACAAGGGAAGAAAGCACGCTAGCTTTTGGCGTCATCTATTGCCAAGCAAGATAACGAGTCACGGCCGGTAGACAAGAGCCGCTAGACTACGTTCCCTCTCTGCGCGCGTGGTGAGCGATATCGGACAATTACTGCAGCTTGCGCCGTGGTCGTGCACAACGTTTGATATTTGATATGTTGGCCGTGGACTACGCTGGGCGTGAGCAGAGAGGGAGTGCAGTCTAGCAGTGCTTGTCTACCCACCACAATTTTTTTTGGCAACAGATGACGCTGAAAGTGAACGTGTTTTCTTTTGCTGTCGGTTGATGGTGCTGTAGGCAGCCGCCACAGAGCTCAGGCCACGCGTTCGCGTGTTCCATTTCATAAATGACAGTTGTACATGCATGTCACAGAGCAAATGCAGAAACAACACGTTATAATAATGTTTTAGAGAACTTTGCTACAGGGGAAAAAACGATCTGGAGGAAAAAATATAGAGCTGAATCGGGGGACTCGAGACAGAAAAATTTGTGCTTAGAGAAAGTTACATGCCAAACTCGCGATTCGGTTGTGATGATGAAGGTGCGCCTTCTGAATAATAACATTGTTTTCTTGGTGCTCAATGTCGTCCGCTAAACTGAGTATTAATTATGTTAACTAAGTAATGGGGGTTTCCCGATGAAGTACTCATCGCACTAGCCCTGTTATTGAGCTACTAAACTTCTGTTGTCATCGGTCAGTGCTTATAAATATCAAGGTGCTAACAAATCCATTTCTCATGAAATACTCGTAAATGTGGCTAACAATGCGAATTACACTCATGTTGCCTGTTTTCCATTTCTTTCCGAGTTCAGTCGAGCAGGTGAAAAATGCTGGATAGTACAATCGAAAGGGACTTATGTGACGGGCGTGTACCCTGGAATGACTGTGACGTTTAAACAGTTCTGTGCAGCCATGCCTTATGACAAGGACTACACCTACGAGCACTCCACTGTAAGAAACCTACTTTTGTAGGCGATGTCTCCATACATTAGTAAACATGGTGTACCTTTGTAAAGCGCACAGCAGATGGATATATGCCCTGCTCATATTCTTCATTTAGGTCAACCAAACGAATTGCAAAGTGCGCTGCCGTTTCTCCAGAACGTACTCGATTGGTGTGGAAACTACAAGTCGACACTTACTTACACTGGAGATGCACTGGACTACATGCCCTTGTGGAGACGACAACGTAAGTCGAAGCATTCGCTCTTTTACTACATCTCTCACTCGCTGGTATTTGTATTGGACCAAAGTGGACCACGCTTCAGCTTCGTATTCAAGAGTAGGTCGCGATAGCGTAATCGGACCTCGTGTTTATCGCCCTTTGAAGTGCTAACCTGCTTCTGTTCACGGTGCATGCCTCAACCGTGCCCGACAGAAAACAAACGACTGCGTGCGTAATTATGGCTGTTTAAAAGTATCAAGTATCAATGAATGCGTACTGCAACCGTAGTCAAGTCCGTACTACACTGTAGTTATTTATTTTTCTAGTCAGTGAGAGAGGAGAGAGAGAGAGAGATAAGATGCAAGGAAAGGCGGGGAGGTTACACATCCGGTTTGCTACCCCTGCACTGGGGAGGGGATAGAGGGGAGAAAGAGGTTGCAGAAAGATGAGAAGGTACACACAATCACGAGCACACTCGAGGAGCACACACAGTTTACAGGCGGTCGCTCAGGTTTGTTGACTTAAGGTAAAGTAGCAGTGGCTTTAGTTGCTTTCTGCGCAACTGAGGCAGATGCCCAAGGTCCTAGTATCTTCTGCACACAAAATGGTCCGGGGTCAAGTCGATTCAAAACTACTCACTCATGGGGCAACACGTGAACCTATACGCAGATGTTCATTTCTTTGTTTCTGCTGCTGACGGTGATTAATATGTCTATGCGCTTTGTATTGGGTGAACATTTAAACCACCCACTCATTGCTCACGTCTTCTGTCGCCTGGCGCCATTCTACGCTTCTGCCAGGCAATATCCCATGCGTTGAGGAGACTTCCTCTAGTACCTGGAATGGATATAGCGTTTCTTTTTTTTTCAAAACTGTTTTAACAAATCTCGTGGCTGGTGTTACGATGCTAATCCTCACAAATCTCCCCGTGCAACAGGTTTTCAACTTTTTCCCGTTTTTCTGGACTTACACAGTATACCGGGTGCCCCAGCTATCTTTAGCTGGAGTTTAGAAATATGCCGACACACGATATTACGGACGCGACCGAATGCATGTTGCTAGCCGTCGCCTGGATCAAACAATATTTTATATCACAAAAATAGTGTAATTAGATCTGTTATCAACTAACTTTCAAGTAACAAAAATGGTTAAAAATATCTGTGATGGAGCTATATATCGGGTTGCAAAACATCTGATTAGACAGTTTTGAACTTTATACGTGTCTATTATTAGCTTTTTCCTGCTAACTACCAAAGCCCGCATAATAAAATACCACGTGGCAAACCTACTGGGCGTGTCTACGCACGCCACTAATCTAGTGCTCCCTAACGTTCCGCGTACGAACGATACGTTTCCCTCGCACCGTTCATGACAGTGATGAGCAGTCACAGCGGTTATCGCTTTTGCGGCCGATAGCAAAACGTGTTCGTGGCAAACCCACCACCATCGTTGCGGTCCTGTCGAGACAGCACAATCGGGCAAATGCTATAGTCGTTTGTACGCAGAACTAACGTTAGGAAGCCACTAGAATCATCGAGTGCACTGGCGTGCGAGAGGGTTTGTCACGTAGTGTTTTTTGTACATCACGGGCATTCGTAGTTAACAGAAAACAATAATAAATAACAAATATAAAGTATGAAACTATTTAATCGGACGTGTTGCAAGCCGATGTAGAATGCAGGGATTACCGATGTAGAAACTTTCTCATTAAAATATTTTATCTATTTTCGTGCCTTTAAATGTTAATTAAACGGATATCATTAAACAATATTTCAGAACAAAAAGAACAGTGACTAACTCCAGGAAATGGACAGCAACATGCATTTGATCGCATCGTAATTGCGTGTGTCGGCTTATTTCTAAATATAGCTGATTGATTGATATGTAGGGTTTAATGTCCCAAAACCACTATATGATTATGAGAGACGCCGTAGTGGAGGGCTCCGGAAATTTAAACCACCTGGGGTTCTTTAACGTGCACCCAAATCTGAGCACACGGGCCTACAACATTTCCGCCTCATTTCTAAAAAAAAACAAATAGCTGGGGCACCCAGTACATGTATGTAAGCATATGAAAGTCAGTGCATTGCTTGTACGATTGTTGTCGCTGTGTGAATACATCACTGTACGTCTTAAGGTTGGTGATATTCTCAAATACGTTGTATAACAAGTATCACACAAGGAAAACAATTGCGGTTCTTGCTAGCCACGCAGACAGCCGGGGCACAATCCTCTGCTTCATCAAGTGCAGCGCCAGGTCAAATCGAGGAAGAAAGAGCGCCTCCTACCACGAGAAAGTCCCTGCTAACGAGGACTTGCAGCTAGGAATCGACCAAGATACGACTTGAAATAAATACCTTTCGCATGGTTTCAGCCTCGCTGTTTGACAGCGAACCGTATATCATTTTAAACATTTTGGTGCCGAAGATCCCGGAACTGCAATGAGGAACCACGGGAAAATACGGAAGGCTACGAGTGAAATGAACGCCATAAAGAGGCTGAAACCGAAGCGGACGTCAAGATTATCGCTCAAGACCAGGATTATGAACGAGACAAGATATCTTCTTGGATGTGACAGCCACCATCGAATAGCTCAACGCCGTTTACGGCCGTTTGAAGCCGAACAACGATGAGCTGAATCAAATCAACAGAGAGTTAGAGAGCCACATACCAGATGAGTTTCAGCAAGAGTACGACACTGTCCTTGAATACGAAGACAATGCGGAACAATGTCATAGTGAGCTTCTTGGCAAGCACTACCGTACTGTTACGGCCACGTCATTAGCCCGGATCTTCAGACTGTCAGTAGCCAGTATCCTTGGAGTCGCTGGTGCCAAGTTGCCTAAGCTTACCATCGCCCCATTTGCTGGGGACTTGTGCTAGTGGAACGACTTTTGGGAGCAATTTGACCAGGTGATTTATCGGAACGGAAGCTTCACGGCAAGAGACAAGATCAGGAGGAAGAGGAATGAAAGAGGAAGGACAGGGAGGTTAGACAATATCAACTACCTGAAGTTCTTAAGGGGCGCCACAGCTTGAGCTATTTTGGGCCTCCCACCACAAAATCGTGCTGCAAGTACGCCATCGGCATACTCAAGAAACTTTTCGGAGATAGAACAAGACTTGAGCAGGGGTACTTCTCCAGGCTTCGTACGTTGCCTTCAGTTCGTCCAAGTGACACGTCGGCTCCTCGCAAGCTGTACAGCCAGGTCATTAACATCAGAGGACTGAAAACCCTTGGGGTGAGCAAGACGTTCCTTTCGTCAATGCTGATAATGTTGCGGGCTTTACCACACGATCTCGTTGTGCAGTACCATCGGTCATGCCCTCGTCGGGCGACGAGCTACAGCAGTAATGCAGCCTCTAACACGGAAATGGAACGCCTAACAAGTTTCTTGTCAATGGAAGCGGGGAGGCTCCAAGAAGAGCGAGTTTCATATTAAAAATGCGCAGAACAACTCACGCCAGTCTTGTAGCTCGAAACCACGTCCTCAGTTCTACGCAACACAAAAGAAGTACCTTAGAACTGTGTTTTGCAAATCGAGTAAACAATCCGCGGAACAGTTCTCCCTGGATCTCCCACTACCATAAACAAACGCATTTAATCAGGAGACATGAGACGCTTTCAGTGCACAACGAAAGGTCACAGGGCATGTAATTGCGTCTCTCATAATCATATAGTGGTTTTGGGACGTTAAACCCCAGCTATCATCATGTAATTGCAGGCGCAAGATTTCTTGCTCTACCTGTCAACAGTGTCATGCGACAAGCCTGTGTGATGCGCAAAAGTGAAGCCAGAAGACACGAGAAACCAGCAGGACAAATACCAGAATACTGGCAAGTAAGCCAAGCACCAACACAACTGTATGTACATCTCTAGGGAAGAATCGACATACCCTAAAAATATGTTGACGAGTGTTCTTCAGACATTTTGGGCTTAGGCCGTAATAAATATTACATGTTGGTATGTCGGAGGTGTCACAGACGGAGGAAGTGAGCACAAGTTCGTGACAAAGAGGCTATAAAAGCAGCTGAAGTTGCCATGTGTGCGATTCACCATCGTCGCGCTCAACACTTTCGCAATGAAGCCACGTCGAGCAGTGCAAAGGCAATGTGTTGTGCAGATTTGGTTGAGGAGTCAGTTTCACACTGAAATTGCCTTAGAATTCATAGAAATTTCCGCACAAATGCTGCAATATCGAAAAAAGTACAAGACGTTCACCATTCGTCAAGGAAATAGCGCTGGGAAAGACATCGCTGATCAACTATGCGGATCCGTTGTCAGGGAAGAAGGCATCAGTTTTCTAATCAATTCCGGCCAAACGTGAATGGTGATGCCAGGAGAGGGTCACTCGATGCGCAGGCAACGAGACGCTTATTGCCATGAACTCGAAGCTGGGGTGGATTTTACAAGGCAACACCAGCATGGCATCAGATGTTACACACTCATGGATTGTGGTCTGCGTACTGAAAACCAGTGCACAATAGTGCGACAAATTCCTTCGTTCAATTTGGGGAATCGAGAGCGTAGGAATAACAGACGCCATCGACAGTAAAGGCGAGCTCAGTCCAGTACTGAAGCTATTTGACCAGAACCGTCTGTCTTGGGGGCGGAAGATACGAGGTGGCGCTGCCCTGGGAGGAAGACGTCGAGCTCTCGGACAAAAATCAAGTGGCTATGACAAGATTTCAAAACTCTCCTGACTGTCAAATAAGCAATGACTCTCGGAGAAATATGATACCACTATACGGGAGTACCTACGAGCGGAACATGCAAAAGTTGTCGACGGGCCACCCCTGGATTCGTCGATTAGATTTGTGGGGTTTAACGTCCCAAAACAGCCATATGATTATGATAGACGCCGTAGTGGAGGGCTTCGAAAATTTCGACCACCTGGGGTTCTTTGACGCGCACCCAAATCTGAGCACACGGGCCTACAACATTTACGCCCTCCATCGGAAATGCAGCCGCCGCAGCCGATATTCGATCCCGCGACCTGCGGGTCAGCAGCCGAGTACATTAGCCACCAGACCACCGTGGCGGGGCGGTCATGTAATTCAGCCCACCTGCTTACACGTGGAGTGTCGCTCTATGGAAAAATTATTGTCCAGGTAGCACGTGGTGACACAGACCAGACTGGGTATGCGAATCAGAAGACCGATTGCCTCTACAACCGTCAGAAGCTACCAGCACCGACCACAGGATTTCCCTTGAAAGGATTACCGCATACGTTGCATTATCCAGTGAGACAACGTCGGCACCAGTTCTGGACATTAACAGTTACAGCAAAATTCAAATGTTACTCAGGGTCGCTGCCTGGCTAGTCAGATTTATTAAACGCTGCAGCCAGAAAACAGCAGTGCACACCGGCTTTCTAGTAGCTGAAGAGATTGTTGAAGCTGAAAATTATTGTATCAGGCATGTACAGCAACAATCCTTGAGAGAAGAAAAAGGCTCGGCTCGCTTCGGAAAGGCACAAGTGCAAAGGAAGACTCGAATTGAATACCTCAACCCATTATTGATGATAACATCTTTCGGGCCAGTGGGTGCCTGTTTACACCTCGAAGCATCTGAACAGGTAAAACACTCAGTCATCCTTTCGCGCGATCATCGCTTTTGCACACAACTGACAGTATGAGCACACTGCGGAACTTTACGTGGAGGCGTGAGACACACTGTCACAATTGAGAGATCAATATTGGACACTGCCGGGCACAAACACTGGTGAAGAAGTTATACACAGCTGCTATACCTGCAGACCTTTCTGTATTAGCCCAGGTGACACTCCGACAGCTCCTATAGCACGTCATTGACAATGTCAAACCCATTCGAAGGCACTGAAGTTGAGTTCGCAGGACCGCTATTTGTTGCGATTACAGCCGGGGCCGCAGAGAGCAAATGCTACATAGCGCTTTTCCTATGTGCTATCCAGAGCAGCCCACCTGGAACTGGTTCGAGCCTGACCTCAGAAGCCTTCCTCATGTGTTTGCGACGTTTTGTAGCAAGAAGGCGTCTCCCTCACATAATTATTCAGATAACGCAGGGATGTTTAGGAAGGCAATAAAAGACTTGCAGAAGCTCTGTCGGATGTTTTCCTGACAGGACGTATCTGCGTACTTGGGTCACCTGGAAGTTTAGTCCATGGTGAGGTGGATGTTGGGAGCGTCTGGTCCAAACTATCAAGCTTCCACTGAGAAAGGTTCTAGGAAAAGCGCAACTTTGAGGGGTAGACTACTGTGCTATCGAAAATTGATGTTGTGAACTCGAGGCCTCTCGCCTGCATCGAGTTGGACAGCGTAAAACCTCATGCGTTAGCCCCAGCACACCTCATTATTGGAAGGAATCTTGCGGCGCTACCAAAGGTCGGCAACGACACGCCAATAAACCTAACGCGCACGGAAGCTTTACGACAGCCTGCATACAGAAAATGGCTAAGTGAAAACTTTTCGAACCAGTGGACAAAAGAACATCTGCTTCAACTTCAATCAGCGCACTTTTCGCGTACTAGACACACCAAAGAATTTAAAGTAGGAGACATCGTCGTAGTCCAAGATGAAAAATTACCCCGACGAATGTGGAAACTTGCAAGGGTTCTGGAAGTCTACAGAGGAGCTGATGACCATGTCTGCATGTGCAAGACCTAACAACAGTGAGGGGTTGTTACCAGAAGGCCGATATTAAAGCTATATTCGCTCAAGCTGAACGAGTGATTTGGTGGCCGGGGGTATGTTTAATCATGCGCATCGGCAGGTCGAACCGAGGAAGAAGCGCCTCCTTCCACGTGCAAGAGCGTGCTCACGAGCACTTCCAGCCAGGAATAGACCAAGACGGCTGAAAATATAGTTCGCAATGTTTAAGCTTAGCCTCTTGCCAGTGAACCGTTTGCCCGTTTAAACAGCTCACTTGCACCATAACTTTTTAGTATTTTATTTGCAACTTTCAATTTTTCAGTCACGGACAAGATAATTTTTTTTGCTCCGAACTAACGACGCGAAGCCCATAAACACAAACTAGTGGCCTACTTTGTGCAATACTAGGTTAATTGCATATCACTTAAATATTGAAAGGTACTGAAAGAAGTGCGTCCCGGTTTCCCACTGTTTCTGCGTAAACAAGGTTTTCGCAAAATGCGTCCGAATATTCTGAAGGGTGAAAACCACGACATTTGCCCGCTACCTTGCTTGCACAGTGGAGCTGGTGAACTTTTGTTATATCATCCAGAGCAAAAAAAAAAAAAAACAGAACGCATCAATTATCATGCGTTTTCTTTATCATTTTCTTTATCTTCTGCTTCGCTCCCAAGACGCGTGCGCCTAGTAGTCTGGCAGTATATTTAAGAACTGATGAATGAGAGAAAGAGTAAAGAAAGAGTGAAAGAATGAACGAATGATGGACCAAGACATAGAAATGAAAACGGAGAGAAAAAAAAAGAAAGGAAGGCAGCAGACGACAAACAGCGTTTAATAAGTACAGGAAATATAGGATGGAAAGCAACAAAAAATTGCATAAAGAGAGCTCAATAGAGGAAGAGAGAGTTGAAGAAAAAGGAAACAGACAATGATAGAAGGCAAGATGAAATGAAAAGTAGAGAACGAGAAATGGAAGAGAGCACAAAAGTAAGAAAAGAATAGAAATATACAACAGAAAGATAGAAAATAGAAAGATAGAGACAGAAATAGAGGAAGAAACAAATAGGAGAAGCGATGCAGGCCCCACAGCTTCGCGTTTTCTTCGGAGAAGCAGCCTTATTGTGGATATTAAAATAGAGGTGCTGTACGTCGAGAAATGTTCAGACGCAGCTTGGCAAAATGAGCTTTAACAGGCAGGTCTGGCTAATGGCGAACGGCGTGCGCGAGCTACTACTGCAGCCACCGATCATCATCGTCTTCTTCGTTGCCAGCAGAGCGTCCGTTACTCAGATTCATTAATTCATTACAATTACTCCCCGCGAAATAAGGAGCCATCCTGGCGACCTATGGACAAGTAAACACGGGAGGGTCGTAGCAGGGCTTAAGTCTCGAGACGTGGACAATTTCCTGGCCACGACGACGTTGGTCAGAAGATGGTTCCAGTGGCTCGATGAGGTAATTCACCGGTGACGTTTTTTGTAGCACACGATATGGGCCGTGATACTTGGGGACCAACTTGGTAGAAAGGCCAGGTGTAGCAGAGGGAACATGCAGCCAGACGAGTGAACCTGGATCGTAGGAAGTGGTGTTATTTGATGCGTCATGGTGGTGCTTTTGGCGTCCTTGGTCTTGGGTTGTGAATGCTCTTGCCAGTTGGCGGCATTCCTCAGCGTATGTAGCGGCTTGAGACAAAGTCGTGGACTCTGAGGAGTCAGGTTTGTACGAAAGAATGGTGTCCATAGTGCAAGAAGGTTCGCGTTCATAAAGGAGGAAAAAAGGAGAGAACCCTGTAGTGCTTTGAATGGCGGTATTATAAGCGAACGTGATAAACGGGAGCACTCGGAGTGGTCTGACGAGATATACATAGACAGCATGTCACCAAGGGTGCGGTTGAAGCGCTCTGTCATTCCATTGGTCTGGGGATGATAGGCGCTTGTAGTGCGGTGAACGACGTGGCACTCACGCAGCAATGCTGTGATGACGTCTGACAATACGCGACCACGATCGCTCAGTAACTCCCGAGGTGCTCCATGACGTATACGATGTTGTGAAGACGAAAGTCGCAACGTCTTTTGCTGTAGACGAGGAAGGGATGAAGTTTTCGGCATACCGCGTGAGATGGTCGACGGCAACTATGATCCAGCGGTTACCGTCAGCAGTGTTGGGAAGGGGACCATAGATATCGATGCCGACGCGGTCGAATGGTCGGGATGGGCATGGTAAGGGTAGCAAGGTACCGCTGGCGTGACAAGGGGGAGTTTTTCGTCTCTGGCAAGTCCGAGCAGGCCCGAACGTATTGTCGTATAAACGGTACATGCCACGCCAGTAATATCGGAGACGTATGCGAGAATAAGTCTTCAGGAAACCTGCGTGGCCACATTGGGGGTCGTCATGAAACGTGCAACAAATTTCGGATCGCAGATGACGTGGAATCACGAGTAGCCACTGACGTCCACCGGGTGCGTAGTGCGTCGGTACAGCACGTCGTCGCGAGTGGCGAAGTGCTCCACTTTCCGACGCAACGTGCGAGAAGGGGGGGAAAGCCGCCGCCCAGCCAGGATGTCTAGAATCGAAGCACCCAAGGGTCCTTGCGTTGCTCAGATGGCATGTCGGCGATGGTGACGGCAGTGGCATCACAGGTTATACTTTCGCAGCAATCCGGGTCAGGGGGTAGAGGCGAACGGGATAGGGCGTCTGCGTCCGAATGTTTCCGGCCCGGAGCGATAGACCACGCGAATATTATATTCTTGGAGGCGTAATGCCCATCGGGCGAGGCGACCACTTGGATCCTTCATGACGACAACCAGCAGAGGGCGTGATGGGTCAGTCACGACGTCAAAAAGGGCGCCCGTACACGTAAGGTCGAAATTTTTCTATCGCCCAAATAATGGCGAGGCATTCCTTTTCGGTGACAGAATAGTTTGCTTTCGGCTTTGCTAAGAGTTCGGCTTGCGTAGGCAACCACGTACTCTTGAAGCCGTCTTTCTTCTTGTGCAAGAATAGCGCCTAGCCCGACACCACTAGCGTCGGTGTGGATCTCTGTGGGTGCCGATGGGTCGTAGTGTCGCAGAATAGGCGGCGACGTGAGGGAGGCGGCGCAGTTCATTGAAAGAGTCGTCACAGGTGGCAGACCAGGCTGAAAGGTCTCTGGAGCCGGCGAGGAGCTTGGTCAAAGGAGCGATGATCGTCGCGAAATTGCGGACGAAGCGCCGGAGGTAAGAGCAAAGGCCTATGAAGCTTCGGAGCTCTTTCATGGTGGTTGGTTTGGGAACGCTGAAACGGCTGTAAGTTTGGCAGGGTCAGGAGAATTGCCGTCTTTTGAAACCACGTGGCCAAGGATCGTAAGCTTTCGAGCGGCGAAATTGGCACTTCTTCAGATTCAGTTTGCAGCCCCGCGCAGAAATACACGCGAGGACTTTCTCGAGGCGGGTTAAATGGGTTTCAAAATCAGTTGAAAAGACAATATCATCTAAATAACAAAGGCAAAACGTTCCATTTGAGGCCTCGAAGGATAGAGTCCATCATCCGCTCGAAAGTAGCTGGGCGCGTTGCAGAGGCCGAAGGGCATCACTGTGAATTCGTAAAGCCCGTCGGGTGTGATGAAAGCAGTTTTTGCACGATCGGCCTCTGCCATGGGTACCTGCCAGTATCCAGAGCGGAGATCTAAAGAAGAGAAAAATTCGGCTCCCTGTAGGCAGTCCAAGGCATCGTCAATGCGTGGCAGCGGATAGACATCCTTGCGCGTGATTCGGTTGAGACGCCGGTAGTCCACGCAAAACCTGATGGATCCGTCCTTCTTCACCAACACAACTGGAGAGGCCAGGGACTGCTTGACGGTTCGATTATGCCACGTGTCAGCATGTCGTCAACCTGTTCATTGATGGCACGGCGTTCGGTAGTTGACACACGATATGGACGCTGCCGTAATGGCGTCTCTTGACCGGTATCTATACGGTGTACAACAGATGACGCTCGACCTAGGAAGGCTGATTGTGGTCAAACGAGGCCTCGAAAACGCTGGAGGAGCTTGATCAGCTGTTTCTGCTGCCCAGGCGTGAGGTTACAATCGATGGACTTGCGGAATACATCCATAGGTTCATTAGCGTCAGTTTGCGGGTGTAATGGCACAAGTCGGTAGAAATGGCTTGTCTGGATAGATCGGTTCTTCGAAAATACAATTTAATGTCTCGAGGCTTCCCAGACACTCACCGCGTAGCAGGATGTACGGGCAAGCAGAAACGTTGCACGCATAAAGTACCGCCGACCATTGGAAAAGTTGATGACGGCAAACGGGAGGACGATGGTCCGGTGTTGCACACTAGCTATAGTTGGTTGGAACAGGAGCGTCGAGTTAGTGGCAGCAGGGGAAAACACAGGCACTAGGACGGCGGACAACGGCGCGATGCGGACGTCAGCTGCGGCAAACACTTTCGAGGGACTGTGGTGGTCGATATCAAGGCACGGATTCGTCAACGTGAGTTCAGCACGAGCGCAGTCGACGAGAGCCTGATGGGTAGAAAGGAAATCCCATCCTAGTATCACGTCGTAAGATGAACGTGGGAGAACACAAAGTTGACGGCGATACCAAACATCTTGAATAAGAACGCGTGCTGTGCACTGAGCTGTCGGCGCGATGAAATGGGAGGTGGCTGTACGCAGAGCAAGATTCGTAGCGGCGTTGTACTTTTCTCAAAGCGCGACACAGTTTTTCACTAATTACAGAAACGACGGCGCCTGTGTCGACAGTGCACGTACAGCAACACCTTCTACTAGCACATCAATTTCGTTGGACGGACAAAGAGGAGGTCTTAGAAAGTTCGACGACGACGCAGTTCTTGCCTCCGGAACTGCGGCTGTCAGTTTTCCTCCCGAGCGGGGGCTCGTGCGCCGAAGCATCGGGGAGACAGATCGGCGACGGGGTGGTAAGTGACCGGCGAGAATCGACGGGGCGTCGTGTGGACAATGAGTCGGTGATAGGAGAAGATGGTCGCCGGGGGATTCTGGCAGCCTGGTAATTTGCAGAATTCCCATGTCTG
>WOVY01006011.1:0-35437 GCA_013436015.1 Rhipicephalus annulatus | reverse complement strand
GGGTGAAGTCGCGGCCCGGCGAACTATAAAAGACCCTCCTTCGACGCAACGACCAGATGAGGACCATTCCGGTTTTGCAGTGTTCTCCGACAGCCGAAGATTGTTTCTGCCGAAATCGCCGTCTCGTCGACAATCATGCTGTCAACGCCCTCGTCGACACGTGTACCGGACTATTCCGTAATGAGCGCCACACAGGAATCTTAACTGAGGAAGGTTACCACACCATGGCAAGGACCCAGTTGCTCACGGCAGGTGGCCATCTGGTGAGTCGACCGGTATGTGCACGGCACGCTTCGTATACGTACGTCAACATTTGCGGGCTTTTCGTCGTATTGTGTGTGTGCTCTCGGCCAGCAATTCTAGAAATTGACTTCCTTCGTGAATACGGCGCCGTCATCGACCTCCGTGAATTACTTGTGTCGTTCGAGGATCCTTTTGCGCTGCAATTAACAGTACACAATTCCGGAAAAGAGCGCTCCGTGTTACCGACGATTCTCTGATACTCCCACCTCGAAGCAGCGTGTTTGTCGAAGTGTAATTGGGACAGGACATGTCTGACGCGGTAATTGCAGAGTCCAATTTGTCTCTCCTTATTTAACGACAAATCTGTGCTGCCGGAGGAATCATTCAACCCTAGCAATAGGCATGTTCACCTGCTGGTCATGAACTTCAGCGACGAATATCGCCACCTAACGAGACACACTGCAATTGCATAATGTGAAGAACTTGTCGATGCCGATGGTTCGTCCACGTTAGCTTGATTTTCATCGAATGTTCACCCTGACGAGGCCTTCGCGAGCACTCTCGACGTAAACGAGAGACTACCTTCGGTTCAACGAGAAAGCTTTTGCGTATACTCAGCTCATTTCAAGACTACTTGTCCCCTACGTCAAAGGCTAAACAGACACCACTTGCTCAGCATCGTATCATCACCGAACCCACCGAGAGACTCATCCGACAACACGCCTATAGGGGTCGCAAAAAGAGCAAGACGCTATACGTGACCAAGTCCAGCAGATGCTTCAGGATGACGTCATCCAGCCATCGACCAGTCCCTGGGGTTCGCCAGTTGTGCTAGTCAGGAAGAAGGATGGTACGTTGCGCTTTTGCGTTGATTACCGTAAACTGAACAAGGTCACAAAAAAGACGTTTATTCTCTACCCCGGATTGATGACTCGTTGGAAACACATACGCAATGCTAAATATTATTACTCCATGGATTTGCGCAGCGGCTACTGGAAAATTGCAGTGGATGAGGACGACCGCGAAAAGACGGCGTTTAGTACTCCCGATGGCCTGTACGAGTTCAAAGTGTTGCCTTTTGGCCCTATGCTCAGCGCCAGCTACTTTCCAAAGAATGATGGATACTGTGTTGGACCTCTGAGTCTTTCTGCTGCGGCGCGGCTCACATCAAGCAAAAACACGTCTTGCCAGATGAAAGGCTTTATAGGAACTAAAGAAAGAAAAAGACAAGGGTGAGCGGGCGCTGCCACGAGGCCAATCGTCAGCTCGTGAGGAGGCTCAATAATGATGATGACTGCTATTCTGCTGCAAGGGATGAATAAAGGAAGTCACAACAGTCTCCCGCGCCGACAGATGACGCTAGGTGGCTTCCAATGGGTAGAGTAGCTGCACAGGACGCTTCACAACAGTGCCGCCGGGCAAGCGTAGAAAGCAAGTCCTCACGATGCCGTCACGTCCACCTATCAGTTCTTCTATGCGAACTAAAGTCCACAGTTGCCTGGGACAATGTTTTTCTCCGAGTAGAACTATATTGCCTTCCTTCAATATGTGATTTAGTTTTGCTTGGTTGAATGTGTAATTCCCGAGTTCATTGAGGTACTCCTTTAACCGAGACCTGAAAGTTTGCTGATCCTCTTCTCTCTTGCTCCAAAGTTTCTTCAGTTGATCATTGGTCGACTCGGTTTTTATTTGAGGTCGTAAGGTGGTAGCGTTGTCAGTCTTCTTCCAACGAGAAAATTTGCTGGAGATAGGGGCACGGCTCATCCACATCATTGTACACATATGTTAAAGGCCAAGAATTTATTACTGCTTCCACCTCCGTTAGTAATGTGACCAACTCTGTCTGATTTGCGAAACGTCGACCAAGCATTTTCTTCAAGCAGGTCTTCACAGAACGTATGACTCTCTCGTAAAATCCGCCCCACCAAGGAGCACTCGGGATAATGAATTTCCACTGAATCTTCGAGGAAGAGAAATATGCAAGTACATCGGGATGCCGAATTGTTTGCCAGAGCTTCTCTAGACCTTTGGACGTTTTGACGAAGGTTCCGGCATTGTCGCTGTACATTGTGTGACAGAGGCCTCGACGTAATACGAATCTCCGAAGTGCACAAAGGAAAGCCACCGTCGTCAAATCTTTAACCAGTTCCAAGTGAACAGCTCTTGTTACAGCACAAGTAAAAAGAGCGATGTAAGAGCGCTGGTGAAGATGCCCTTTGATGTAAAGTGGATCCGCAAAATCTACTCCACTTACAAGAAGGCGTTTGTTTACAACGATCCTGGGTATACAAGGTTAAACTTGTTCAACTCGTTTAGACTGTAGGCGTTGGCAGACGACGAACCGCCGTATTTTTTTTCACCAGCTGTCGTATTTGTGGAATCCACTATTGTTCCCTTAATTGAGTCAGTGTGTCTCGTACACCTCCTTGGAAGACTTTTTCGTGAGCATGATTGATGATTAAAGTAACGAGGTGACAGTCTTTCGGTAGGAGGATTGGATGGCGAGAACCGTACGAGTCGTCCGTAATCTGAACTTTTCCTTGTACCCGAAGCAGCCTGTTGTTGTCGAGGAACAGTCTTAATTGTCCAACTGGACTTTGGGAAGGAATCAGATTCTCGTTTGCGGCGCAGTTGGCTTCGTTACCAAAGTGAGCTCTTTGTTCTACGCGAATCAAGTAGCACTCCGCCTGTTGAATTTCTTCAGCAGACAGCTTCTCGAACCTATCGCTTTCCTTCCTCAACTTTTAGGAGCGAAGCTCCTTATGGCGTGGTTTGTGCGTCCCTCGTAGTACGTAACCACCAGTGGCACATACCCGAAATAGGTATAATATTTGACCTCTAAGGTGGTGCGGGTGAGAAATTTCTTTGCGTTGTTTAACAATAAAAATAGTGTTCAATGTACATGCCAATGGCTGCTAATGGGGAATGAAAGACAGGAGCATACGGCTTTTAGTCAACGCGCACGCTGCGATCCCGATTAGCAGCCATTGGCATGTACATTGAGCACTATCGAACCAAAAAGGGTTGCTACATTATACTCGCTGGGTGTAACCTCCTTAGTTTTAGAAAGGTTTAGCGAGCGTTGAGCCACAGGGCCATGAATACAATAAACTAGTATATACCATGAATTAATTCGAGGTGGTTAAAGGGGGGAAGCAGATACGAAGCGCAAGCCGTAAGAAATTAAAAGCTGAATCCTCCTGTCTCTCATTTCACATTAGCAGCCACTGACATGTACATTGAGCACTATCTGTCAGGAAAAGGTTGCTACTTTATACTCGCTGGGCATAACCTCCTTGGTTTTAGAAAGGTTTAGCGAGCATTGGGCCGCAGTGCCATGAATACAGTGAACTAATATATACCATGAAATCAAGGTGGTTGAAAGGGGGAAGTATACCCGATGCGCAAGCCGTAAGAAAGTGTGCGTGTGCAACCTCTCGTTTAGTCCTTGGAATGTCCACTGAATGGCGGTGCTTCTAGATGGGGAATATATGATAAAAAGATGCAAGATGGTGGGACTTGGAGTTTTGAGTAGATGGACGAACGGACACACAGAAAGATGCATAAATGGACGCATGAACGGACGCAGGGGCGGATGCATGAACGAACGCAGGGACGGGCGCACGAACAGACGCCTGCACAGTCACACAGACGGACGCATGGACGGACGAATGCTTCGCCCCACTCTCCATCATTCACTCCGTGGATATGCTGCCATTTTTTAACATAACGGAAAACCCATGCCGTTACTCTTACAAGTTTTGTAAGGCTGCTGAATCGTTCGTTATCAATCAGCGTTGGCATCGATGTTCTCGTGTTAACAGCGTGGATATCGATTTCTGGCCCCGTCTCAGCTGCCTCCAGTTTTCCGTTTTCGAGGTCAAGGTTTCCCCTGAATTCAGGCCAAAATGTATGAGACATGGCAAGCCATCCGGGTCCATACCACCACAACTGTGATTTACTCAGTTTGTGTACAGTCAAGCCTCGAGTTAGCAAATCTGCAGGGTTTTCTTTTCCGGGACAAAATTGCCATCGAGAATATTCTGCTAAATTTCTGATCTCCTGCGTCCTGTTCCATACAAATGCCTTCCAAGAAACAGGGTCCTTGTAAATCCAGCAAAGGGTAATCTGGGAATCTGATCAAAATGTTACTTCACCAATGCCCAGGTCGCAGTTCTTGATGATGTAGGCATATAAGCGGGCTTCAAGTAAAGCTGACATTAATTCCAGCCTCGCCAAGGTGACTGTTTTTAACGGTGCAACTCTTGTCTTTGCCATTAATAGTATAGTGTGGACGGTAACACTTGATTCGACGGTACGAAGGTATGCTACAGCACCGTATGCTGACTCACTAGCGTCGGAAAAGATGTGCAGTACTGCCTTTTGATAAGCGCCTTCGCTGCCCGCTGTGAGGAACCTGGGAATACTGATCTCATGTAGCATGGCTACCACCTTGCTCCATTTTTTCCAGACAGCTGACAACTTCATTGGCACGGTGTCATGCCAGCTGAGGTTTTCCCTCCGGAGATCTTGTAGGAAGATCTTCGCCCTTACTATAAAGGGTGACAGAAACCCCAAAGGGTCGTAGATCCTTGCAATAGCTTAGAGCACATAGCGTTTGGTAATTCGATGCTCCTCCATAAACTGTAGAATATCCTGGGGCCTAAACGAAAAGGTATCCGTGAAACAAAAGTCCCAGGACTTTCAGAAGTCTAGAAGGTGAGCAGTGTGATTTTTCGGAAGACGTGATTCCTTGTACGAAGACGGCAGATACAACGGGGTCGTTTCTGGCCCATTTACGAATGTTCATTAAAGCATCTTTGAAGATTTCAATTGTCTCTTTATGCATTTGAATAGCTTGTTCAATGGTGTCAGCGCCAATAAGAAGATCATTCATATATATGGAGTCTTGCGATAGCCGGGCTGTCGAAGGAAAGCGATTTTCTTCGGACCTTAAGTGGTGCTTTAAGGTTGCAGTTAAAAGGAAAGGACTTGAAGAAGCTCCAAAGGGGACTCGCGTCATTCTCCAAACTTCTGTTTCCGGCAGTGCTCTGTCCACTTGAGGTGAAGTCTTGAACCGCAAGAAGCGAAGTGCATCTCTGTCGTGTTCTTGCAGGCCAATTTGAAGGAACGCCTTCTCAACATCAGCGTTCAATGCTATCTTGTAGCGTCCAAAACGAAGCAGTAGCGTCACTACGTCGGGATTCAGATTTGGGCCGGCTTCTAGATTGTCGTTTAAGGACTTCATCCCGGACTCATGAGACGAAGCGTCGAACACGATGCGTACCTTCGTAGTAGATCGGTCCTCTCGTATGACTTCTCGGTGTGGCATATAATACAGGGCTATAATTGGGTGGTCTTCTTTTGAAGGTACTTTTTCAGCATATTCCTCTTCGAGGTACATTCGAATAGCTGCTTCGTATTGTTTTAGGAACTCACTGTCTTTGTTAAGCTTCTTCATCAAACTGTGCAGACGTTTGAGTGCAACTGCGTAGTTTTCACCCATCCCAACCCTTTGCTTTTACGGTAGCGCCACTTCATATCGATTGTTTTTCTTATTGATGTTGTTCTCAAAGTTTTCCAGCACCGATTCAGTGACCGTCGTTTCTTCATTTTTGGCCTGGATACCCGTGCTTTCTATATCCCAGAAACGAGTTAAAAGTTTCAAGATATCTTGCTCGGTCACTGTGGATCGTAGGACTGAAATACTGGCACTCTGTGTAACATCGGCTGCAGTAGACAATGGTCCTTGCACAGTCCATCCCAGTTTCGTCTTGACAGCTTTCAACTTTTCGAACACAGGCTTCACAATACCCGTTACTATATCCCAATAATAGTCTCATCCAATAAGGACCGCAATCTGTTTGTATTCTACTCCTTGTAAAGAGAGAGCTCGCGTATCCAAGTGCATCTTGTTCATTTCTCTTATAACGTTTTCTTCTGGTACCAGAATACATTCAGTGCATATCGTGTCCACCACCAGTGCCTTTATTGAAATCGGAAGCTTCTGGTTCGCAGGGAGAATCGATACACGTACCTTCTTCATGGTTTTCCGTATGTTATCACCCCCGAACACACCGATAGCTAACGTTTCCTCTTCTATTAGTTCGCATCCAAGTCTTCCATAAGCTTTGGTTGTAATGAAGCTTCGCTGACTTCCGCCATCAAAAATGACTCGGTAGCGACCGGATGATTTGTTGCCCAATACGGTGGCTGTCAGACTCTGGAGCATTATGACTGACCTTGCTTGCTTGGACACCAGACTGACCGATGCAGATATCGCTTTCTTGTCGTTTTTGATGACATCGGATGCACAAACAGTTGTTGCGTGCCTTCTTGCGCACTCGCCGCATTTTAACCGGCTTCTGCAATCTTTTGCCATGTGGCCCAGAGCAGCTGTCGTGGAAACGTCACGTGGATGACTGTGTTTTAGTCCTCCCTTATCTGGGGCTCAACGAGTTTCTGTTACCTCTTGTTCAGCAACAGCTTCCCGACAAGTGAGTTGAAGTTCGAAGAATTCCAGAAACATTCGAAGATCGTTATCTTCTGGAACCGTGACACGGTTTGAATTGCCTTGAATTTTCGAAGAGGATGCAGCCGACGAGGATGCCTTATGCATCTCGTGAAAACGCAGCACCATTTCCGTCGGTAGAAATCTTAGCAGGATTTCCCGAAGCATGGAGCAATAAGTTGTCCAGTTTGTGCCAAGCGCCTTGAGGCTTCGAATATGAACCTGTGCGTTGTCGTAAAGTTGCCTAAGCTTACGAACGTCTGCTGACGACGACACCGGCTTTAGATCCAGCAAACCTTGCAAATGGTCGTGTGCTATGATCTGTTCATCTCCAAAACGCTTCTTTAAAATTTCAATAACGTCTTTATAGCACTCTTAGGTAGCTTGTAATCCCGATATGGTCGACGCGGCCGCTTCGGTAACCAAACTGTTCAAGTAGTTGAACTTGTCAGCTGTGCTTAACTCGCTGTTGTTGTGGACTGCTGATGTAAACTGCGTCCAAAATCTCAGCCATAATCTGCGGTTACAATCAACTTTTACGAGTTCTAGTTTCGGAAGCTCGCTTTTGCCAGATAATAACGGGTGAACGTTCGTAAGTAGTGGGGCTGGAGGAGTCAGGCATTCATTCAGCTTGACTCGTAGATTCACTGTGAGAGTAACAACCTTGTCGCGGTATTCTCCAGCGTATAACGTCTCGCTTTCCAACAGGTCGTCTGGCGTCTCCTAAAAAATTGCCTCATCCACTTTCTCTATCTGAATATAAAATGAGCTTATTCGGTCGAGGAATACACTTACTGCTGCTGCCGCGACGGCTTGCTTTCCTCGCAAGTGATCTTCCGCCTCGGACAACAGGACATCCAGCTGGAACCATAGGCTGTGGCATCGTCTAAGATGTCGTTCCATTCTGCCGCGCGCAGTCGATGTATCTCGCCAAGATCGCAGGCGCCGTCTTCCGAGGTGTTGTGGCTCCTAACGTCGATGATGTTGGCGTCGTCAAAGGTCCCGGGTTTCGGCACCATGTGTTGGACCTCTGAGCCTTTCTGCTGCGGCGCGGCTCACATCAAGCAAAAACACGTCTTGCCAGATGAAAGGCTTTAATGAAACTAACAAAGAAAAAGACAAAGGGGAACGGGCGCTGCCACGAGGCCAAGCGTCAGCTCGTGAGGAGGCTCAATAATGAAGATTACTGCTATTCTGATGCAAAGGGTGAATAAAGGAAATCACAACAGATACGGTTCTGACGGGGCTCAAATGACAATCATGTCTTGTTTACCTTGATGACGTCGTGGTCTTTGCAGACACGTTTGAACAACACGTCCAACGCCTTCATGCAGTACTCCAGGTAATCAGAACATCGGGTCTTTCTCTCAAACCCGAGAAATGTCATTTTGGATATAAAGAACTGAAGTTCCTTGGTCATGTTGTGAGCCATGCAGGCATCCGCCCAGATCCGGAGAAAACCCGCGCTGTTGCCGCTTTTCCCGTGCCCACAAATAAGCACGACCTACGCCTATTTCTGGGGCTCTGTGCGTATTATAGGCGCTTTGTCAAAAACTTTTAGAAGATTGCTGAACCCCTCAACAAGCTTACAAAAGACGGTGTCTCGTTTGTTTCGGGTCCCGATCAGTGTCATGCGTTCGACACCCTTCGAAACCTCCAGCAGGCTCCGCCTGTATTGGGTCATTTAGACGAAAGCGCTGACACGGAATTACACACGGACGCCATAAACGTTGGACTAGGAGCGGTATTAGTTCAGTGGCATAATGGCGTTCAGCGCGTGATCACTTATGCGAGCAACACGTTATCCGCAGCGGAGAAAAACTATTCTGCAACCAAAAAGAAATGCCTCGCTGTTGTCTGGGCCGTAAAAAAGTTCTGCCCATACTTGTATGGCCGCCCATTCAGGGAAGTTAGCGACCACCATTCCCCTTTGTTAGCTCGCAAATCTCAAAGATCCCTCAGGTCGTCTAACACGATGGAGTCTTCGGCTACAAGATTTCGATGTCACCATTGTCCACAAATATGGGCGAAGAGACACCAACGCCGACTGTCTCTCGCGTGCACTGGTCGAAAATGCCAACAATTACCTTGAAGACGACGACACTTTTCTTTCTGCCGTATCAGTAACCCGCTTGGCTGAGCAAGAGCTTACAAGTGTGGCAGCTTGGGCTAGTTGGTATGGCATGACGATAGTTATAGTGCGAGAACAAAACGACGACACAGAGACAAGAAGGACATGAAAGACACGGGCGCTCGTGTCTTTCGTGTCCTTCTTGTCTCTGTGTCGTCGTTTTCTTCTCGCGCTTTAACTATCGTCATGAGTAACAGCGTCATGACTCGGAGCCCATTCTGCTCATTGACTACTTCGAAGGACGCAACTCCCAACCTCCTCGAAGCTTTGCACGCTCGCTATCCTCCTTTTGTTTCCGCGATGGAGTGCTTTACAAAAAGAACTTTCATCCTACACAAGCTATGTATCTGCATGGTGCGCCGAAGACGCTTCGTGGTGACATTTTACGTGCGTGCCATGATGAGCCATCGTCCGGACACCTTGGCTATACGCGCACGCTGCAACGGATTCAACGCTCCTACAACTGGCCACGTCTCGCAAAGACTGTGAAGCACTACGTCCGCACATGTCGTGACCCTCAGAGACGTAAGATTCCACCTTTACGACCAGCGGGACTACTGCAACCAATAGGCCCACAAAAGGCGCCCTTTCATCAGATTGGCATGGACTTGCTGGGGTCGTTCCCTGCGTCACGTCTGGAAACCGGTGAATTGTGGTCGCTACCGACTACCTAACACGTTACTGTGACACCAAGGCACTTTCAAAAGCCACCGCAGCAGATGTCAACCAATTTTTCGTTAACTGCATCGTCTTACGTCATGGTGCTCCACCTGTCGTCATAACTGATCATGGGACAGCTTTCACCGCAGAGATGCTGCAGGAGGTCTTGCGATTAAGTGGCACGGAACATCGTAAAACAACGGCTTACCACTCGGAAGAAAACGGGTTGACTGAACGACTCAATAAGACAATTGCAGACATGCTGTCAATGTATGTGGACATCGATCACAAGAACTGGGACGCCATACTTCCCTACATAACTGTTGCGTATAACACTGCTGTTCAACAAAGTACTGGTTTCACACCTTTTCGCTTAGGCCACGGTCGCAAGGTCACAACGATGCTCGACGCCATGCTCCTGCCCGGCAACTTATGAATATACCACACGGTTGCCGCCAGATTCGCGCAGGGTGCAGAAGAAGCCCGTCAATTTGCTCGTCACCGTACTCAACATCACCAAACCGCAGACGCGCGCCGCTACAATCTTCGTCACCGTGAAGTTATTTTCAAGCCCGGTGATGAAGTCTGGGTGTGGACCCCTATCTGACAGCGTGGCGTTCAGAAAAGCTTGTTCACCGCTACTTCGGCCATTAAAAGGTAGTACGACGTCTCAGCGACGTCACTTACGAGGTTCTTCCAGAAGGCACTTCGAGACGTTCCCGTTTCACCCCGCAAACTGAAGTCGTTCACGTTTTACGGCTCAAACCATACTTTTCGCGCTGTGAATCGCCAGTGAGCGACTGACTTTATTGGTAACTTTGCGTCTTTGTTTTTGTTTCGTCTTTTCTTTACATTCTTTCCTATTTTTCTTATTTCTCCTTTAAATCTTGGCTCCACAACCAACAACGTTATTCCGCCTTACGGAATTCATTTTGCTTGCATGGTAATTTTCATCTGATTTTCTTTTTCTTTTGCCTTCATGTACAGCATCGAGACGATGCTTCTTGGGAGAGTGTGTAATGCCACCATTGATGAACGAGCCGCTGTGGCTCATACTCGTTTTGGGCTGTGAAGAATAGAACATTTTCGTTGCTCTGGTTCAGGTGAACTCCTGGCGGCAGGTCTTGTTTTGCTCGTGACAATTTATATATATATATATATATATATATATATATATATATATATATATATATATATATATATATTCTCATGATGTAGATCCTCCGTTAGTGGTCACAACGAGGTTTATGTCGACGTTTCGGCCTAGAGCCTGGCCTTCATCAGGATTGAAGGTACAGTTTGTTGGTGCTCAGCCTTATACAATCCCAAATCAGAAAGAAAGAGGGAAAAAAGAAAAAGAAGAAACAATAACGGAAAAGAAAGAAAGAAAAAAGAGCAAAAGAAAATGAAGTGGACTCCCCCCCCCGGGCGCTCCCTTCCACTCTTCCTTCCACTTCCCCCTCCATCACTCTCCCTTTTCTCCCTTTCACCTTTCTGATGTCTGCGGTCTCTGTATGCTTCCTTTCACTAACGCAATCTTCCCGACCAGACGGCGCCTCCTGGCTCTGGCGGTTCGATGTGGGGCAAAAAGAGCTTTTTAAAAGAAGTTTAGGCCTTTAACTACTCAGCGGCCCGTCGACATTTCGTCGTAGAAAGAGGGGTGTCGCGTATTGCGGCAGAGGCTGGTAAGCGGGCGCATTGCGAATTTCTTGCCCGCTTCTGGATTGCGCGTGCAGTGGGGGCCTCCCGACTGTGCACAGGGTTGCTGTTGGGCATGTCATGCTTCGCACAATTGATTGGGTTATAAAGTATAAACAGAAAACAGACGAAGCTGTACTTAAGAAGCGTAGTTACACTTGGAGTTGTTTTGAGTTGTCCGGTACTCTTCGCAGCTGCAGTGCCGTGAACTCAGTTATTATTTTCATTATTGTCGTTATTGTTTTCCAATGCTTTTATTTCTGCAAGTGTACCAGGATTCTCATCTATTCCTCTATCGAGGGTGTTAAATCGGTGGATAAGCTATGACTCTCGTTGTTCACGTTCTCGGTTTGATTTAAATCCCGTCTCCATCAGCGCTACTGATAGTTTGTCGAATGCATGGTCGGGAAGATTAAGATGTTTTGATAGGGGTAGATTTGGGGCTGATTACGCATGGAACCTGTGATTATTGAAGCGAATACTAAATGGTGTTTCTGTTTGTCCGATGTACTGCATACTATACACGTTGCATTCGAGTAGGTATACCACATTAGAGGAATCGCATGTAAGGTTTCATCGTATGTTAATCGAAAACTTGGATTGTGTGCTGGTTGCTTTGTGTGTTTCTCGCATCGCCTTACATACAAGACATCGTGACTTTAAACAAGGTCGGCATGAATTATTGGGTGGTGAGGTATTGATTTGAGAGTGGATAAGTGTGTCCTTGAGGTTGCGTGGTCGTCGGTAAACGACGCCTGGAGCGGATGGGAATGCGCGTTTCAGACCTTCACTTTGTTCCAGAATGTTGGGATGTCGTTTAAAGGTTGTTTACATTGAGGAAGATTGTGCTTTAGGTCAAGCAGACGTTTGTTCGCTGTGGGTCTTCTTGCGGTGGTTGCTTCATAAGTAAGTCGTCACGCATAAGTAAGTCGTCACAGCGTCATTAATTACATGTGAGGGGTATTTTTGTTTCTCGAGCATAAGTTTTAGCCTCTGTTAGCTCTTGTCAAAATCAGCGTCTTTTGAGCAGATTTGCTTAAACCGGTGAGCCTGACTGTATGGATTAGTGTTTTTACAGTGGCGCGGGTGATCGCTTCCGTAATGGAGGTATTGTTGTCGATCCATTGGTTTGCGATATAGGGTTGTAGAGAGCCTGTTCTTTTCTATCGTTTATGGTGACATTAAGAAAATTTACGGTTACTCGCGAGTATGTGTGTGTGAAGTGTATGCTCGGATGTACAGCATTTTAAGTGTCGATAAAGAGAAGTTCGTCCTATCTGTGGGTCCAAATAAGAAAGATGTTGTCTATGTATACTTCATCGACGCCCTGATTCAGCAGTGTCTGCACGACTGCTGATATTTCTGCTGAATCAAACGCCTTATCGTAATCTATGAAGGCTAAATATAGTGTTTGGCTATATTCTGAGCATTTCTCTATTATCTGATTGATAGTATGAATGTGGTCAATTGTCAAGTAGCCTGTTCGAAATCCTGCTTGTTCCTTTGGCTGATTGAATACTAATGTTTTCTTAGCTCTGTTAACAATTACCTTTGTAAATAGCTTGTATACTAAGAAGAGCAAGCTTATCGGCCTGTGATTCTTCAAGTCCTTGTCATCTCTTTTCTTATGTATTAAGATGACGTTATGACTCTTCCAAGACTCTGGTACTCTACCCGTAAGGAGGCACATCGTAAATAGGGTGGCTAATTTTTCTAACACAATCTGTCCTCCATCTTTCAGTAGATCTGATGTTACCTGGTCCTCCCCATCGGCTTTATCTCTTTGCATGCTCTCCAAGGCTTTTCTGACTTTGCATTATATTACTGGTTGGGTGTCATCTGGCTTTCTGCTAGTTCTTAATATAATATGGTCGGGATTGTACCGGCTACTGTACAGGTATCTGTAAAACTCCTACGCTTTTTTAACTATCCTATACATATTGGTAGTGTAAAGAAGAGGAAGTACTCCGGCGCAGAGGCAGCAGCATCAAGTGTGCAGCAGCGGCTAGAGCTCGGAAATTGCGGCTGGTGCATCGCCTTCCAAGCATACCAAGCATCAACCTTTCTGCTTAATAAATCTCCTTTATAATTGGTGGAGCCGTGCCGGGTACCGTTTCTTACACCTTCCCGCTACCATCCTGGAACTCCGTTCTCGACGGCTACCTTCTGCTATGCCGGACGCCGATCAGCAGACGTTTCCATCTCTTCCGGCCACCTGTCCAGGCAGTGTTCCTCAGCGGGAGCCTCCAATCTTCAGTGGAACAGATGACAACGACGTTTGAAGAGTGGCTCTCGGCTTTCGAACGGGTGAGCGCTTTAAACAGATGGACGGACGCGGACAAGTTACACGCGTGTCGTTGTACCTCGCGGGTGTAGCCAGCCTTTGGCTTAGAAACCACGAGGCAGACGTCCGAACGTGGCCGCAAATTAAAACGTCGATTGTATCAGTCTTCGATCGACCTGCCGTCCGAAAACTTCGTGCCGAGCAACTTTTACGCACACGCGCACGAGAAACGGGTAAAACCTTCACAAGTTACATAGAAGACGTCGTCGATTTGTGCAGACGCGTGAACGCCGAAATGACGGAAGCTGAAAAATCCCGAAAGGGATTGACGACGACGCTTTTCAAATGCTCTTGGCGAAAAGTCCGACCACTGTTAACGACGTAATTAGCCTCTGCCAAAGCTACGTTGAATTGCGGAAGCAGCGAGCTCTGACAAGACGTCCTCCAGCACACGATTTGGCATCGCGATCTAGTGTGATCAGTGGTCATGACCAAGCGTCACTAATAGCCGAAATAAAAGCATTTGTCCGCGAAGAAGTTGCACGACAGCTTTCCTTGGTGCCTTTCAGACCAGAAGCTACCACAACTTTACCATCGTCTTTACGTGACGTCATTCAAGGAGAGGTCGCCGAGGCCTTACCAGCTGTTCGCGAGCCTAATCTTGTGGCTGCTCCTCTCACCTATGCCGCGGCTGCAGCCATGCCAACTCGCAAGGCGCCTGCGCCTCCGTTCCAGCCTCGCGCGAGCTATCCCCCAGCTCCAGTTCAGTGGACCAGCACTAACACCGCCAACCCGTGGCGCACCCTCGACAATCGCCCAATATGTTACGCTTGTCGATACCCCGGACACGTCGCAAGGTATTGCCGCCGCCGGACGCATATAACCAATGAAAACTGCTGTGAGCCTTTCTTCCCGCTTGACCCCAACGCGCGATACGGTTCCTCCACTCCAATGCCAGCCCGCTACCAGGACGACCACCACCCTCGGTCGGGACGTCTTCGCTCGCCTTCTCCACGCCGCCGCTCGCCTTCTCCTATGCGTCGACGGCCCCCGCCTAACGAGGAGGAAAACTAGACGACGCAGTTCCTGAGGCAAGAGCTGTGCAAGTTTCGGTTTGCCGAAGTCCTCATTTGTCACCTACCAATGTTATTGATGTGTTCGTCGAAATTATCCCTACTGTCGCTCTTGTAGATACCGGTGCAGCTGTTTCTGTTATAGATGCTGGCTTTTGCCGCTCAATTCGTAAATTAAGACGCCTTTCTCCGGATTATCGCTTCGCACAGCCAGCGCTCAACCTGTTCAACCGACCGCAGTATGTACAGCCCGCGTAACAATTCAGGACGTTCTGTATACGATAGAGTTCGTGGTTCTTTCATCATGCTCCCATAATATTATTTTGGGATGGGACTTTTTGTCGCGTCATAACGCCGTAATCGACTGTGCTAGGGCTGAGGTTGAATTTTGCTCACTGCATGACCAAGCGTCTGTCGACACCCAGTTTGCCGCTAAACTTGTCGTTAGCGATGACACCTACATCCCTCCATGCTCTTTCGCGTTCGTGCCAGTTTCATGCAGCGCCATATCTGACGGCACGGTCTTTTTCACACCATCTCCAATATTCGTCGCCCGAAGAGCCCTCCCCCTGCCTTTTGCTGCTCTCGATCTTGTGGAAGGCTCAACCACAATGCCAATTTATAATCATGAGTCGTCGTCTTTATCCCTACGTTGTCACTAGTGCCTTGGCCACGTCGAGACAATCAGTTCTTCCAGAATTATATCCGTCCCTGATGAGGTGCCTTCTACCTCCGTCTGTGAACTGGCTGTCGTCTCGGCGCCTGACTCAACGTCGGTAAACATATTTCAACCATTCATCGCAGCAGATTTGACATCTTCGCAGCGTTCACAACTCCTCACCATTCTTGAGAGCTACCGCCATTCTTTCGACGTTGAACAAACATCTCTCGGTCGTGCCTTAGCAGTAGAACACCACATCGACACTGGGTCCCACTCGCCGCTTCGACAACGACCATATCGCGTGTCCGCTACAGAACGCCGTGTCATTGCTGACCAAGTAGACGACATGCTTCGCAGAGGCGCCATTCGACCGTCACAGAGCCCATGGGCGTCTCCGGTGGTTCTCGTCAAAAAGAAAGACGGTTATATTCGTTTCTGTGTCGATTTCCGGTGATTGAACAAGGTCACGCTGAAGGATGTCTATCCACTACCGCGCATTGACGATGCTTTGGACAGTTTGCAAAGTGCCGAGTTCTTTTCCTCGTTACACTTGCGGTCAGGCTACTGGCAGGTGCCTATGGCGGAGGCCGATCGCCCCAAAACCGCTCTTGTCACGCCAGACGGCTTATATGAATTCACCGTCATGCCCTTCGGACTTTGCAATGCACCTGCAACGTTCGAACGAATGATGGACAACATCCTGCGTGGGCTAAAATGGAAGATATGCTTGTGTTACCTCGATGATATTGTGGTCTTCGCCCCTAACTTTGACACACACTTACGTCGCCTTCAGCACGTCCTTACTTGCTTAACTATCGACGCTTTGCAATTAAACCTCAAAAAATGTCGATTTGCCATGCGTCAACTGAACATTTTGGGCCACGTTGTTTCCAAGGAAGGCATCCTCCCGGATCCCGAGAAATTGCGAGCTGTTACGGCGTTTCCTAAACCTGCCCCCATCAAAGAACTTCGAAGTTTCATCGGC
The DNA here is from genome assembly GCA_013436015.1 of Rhipicephalus annulatus. Lineage (NCBI taxonomy): Eukaryota > Metazoa > Arthropoda > Arachnida > Ixodida > Ixodidae > Rhipicephalus > Rhipicephalus annulatus. The sequence continues at coordinate 19,191 of WOVY01006011.1, read as the reverse complement.
TTGTGTTCGTATTTCCGGCGATTCGTCCAAAAATTCGCGTCTATTAAATCACCTCTCACGCAACTTCTCCGCAGCTGTAAAGACCTCTTATCGTGGTCCCCTGCCTGCGACGAGGCTTTCACCACCTTGCGACGGCTTCTCATGACGCCACCCATTCTATGCCATTTCCAACCTGAAGCTCCAACTGAAATCCACACCGACGCCAGTGGTGTAGGCCTGGGTGCTGTGCTCGCACAGCGTAAACCGGAACATCAGGAATACGTCGTGGCATACGCTAGTCGCACACTTACCAAGGCTGAGAGCAACTACAGCGTCACATAAAAGGAGTGCTTGGCCATTGTGTGGGCCCTTGGAAAGTTTCGCCCATATCTATATGGTCGTTCTTTTGACGTCGTGACCGACCACCACGGGCTGTGCTGGCTTTCGACGTTAAAAGACCCATCTGGCCGCCTCGCTCACTGGGCGTTGAAAATTCAAGATTACGACATACGCGTGGTTTATCGGTCAGGACGGAAGCATGCTGACGCCGACGCCCTTTCCCGTTCCCCCGTGTCCCAGAATGCCACAGCTGATTCCGCTTGCGATTCCACATTGTCATCGCTTGACTTTGACACCATTGCTATCGAACAACGCAATGACCCGTGGACTGCGTCTCTCCTCAGTCGTCTCTCCGACACTTCTGAACTCCCAAAGACGCGAACGCTTCGGCGCCAAGTTCCACACTTCTCGATACGTGACACGCTTCTCTATCGACGCAACTACGCACCAGAGGGACGCAAGTGGCTGCTCGTCGTTCCACGAACCATGAGGTCGCAGATTTGTTCCTTTTTTCACGCTGACCCACAATGTGGCCACGCAGGAGTCATCAAGACCTACGAAAGGCTTCGACATCGCTACTACTGGCGTGGTATGTATACCTTCGTCCGCAACTTCGTCCGCTCTTGTGCCGAATGTCAGCGCCGAAGATCTCCACCACACGCCTCCGCCGGTGAATTGCAGCCTTTACCATGCCCTTCCCGACCCTTCGAACGGGTTGGAATAGATATTTATGGGCCACTTTCATTGACTCCGACTGGCAACAGTTGGATAATAGTTGCTATCGAACACCTAACGTGCTATGCTGAGACCGCTGCTCTTCAAACGGCTACAGCACAGGAGGCTGCCACTTTCCTACTGCGTCACTTTGTGTTGCGTCATGGAGGCCGTCAAAAACTCCTCAGTGACCGCGGCCGCACCTTTTTGTCCGAGGTCATTGAAAAATTGCTCGCTGAGTGTGCTATTGTACATCGCACATGTACCGCTTACCACCCTCAAACCAATGGGGCTACTAGGCGCTTCAATAGTACTCTCGGTGACATGCTATCTATGTATGTGACGCCTGACCACTCTAACTGGGAATTAGTCCTCCCATTCATTACATACGCCTATAATACGGCAACGCAAGCGACAACAGGCTTCTGCCCTTTTACCTCCTCTACGGTCGTCACCCCTCCCACACCATTGACACCATCTTGCCCTATCGACCGGGCGCGTCCGAGTGCCTACCGAACTTGGACGCCGTCAGACACGCAGAAGAATGCCGCCAGTTAGCTCGTCGCTTTACCTGCGATAACCAAAACAGGCAAAAAGCAATTCATGATCCCCAGGCCTCGACTCCCGTTTTTCTTCCGGGTGCTCTTGTAGGGCTGTCAGTGCCGCATCGCACACCTGGGCTCTCTTCCAAACTTCTGCCAAAGTACGATGGGCCATATCGTATTCTCGAAGAAACTTCGCCAGTAAACTACCTCACTGAGCCTCTTAAGCCACCATCAGACTTGCGACGTCGCAACCGCAAGGTTGTACACGTCCAGAGGCTCAAGCAGTACCACGGTTCAACGCCGCCTGCACAGGACTAAGTCACCAGGATGGCTCCTTTTTTCTCCGTGGGGCCATTGTAAAGAAGAGGAAGTACTCAGGCGAAGAGGCAGCAGCATCGAGTGTGCAGCAGCGGCTTGAGCTCGGAAATTGGGGCTGGTGCATCGCCTTCCAAGCCTTCCGAGCATCAACCTTTCTGCTTAATAAATCTCCTTTATAGTAGTTATTTTGCCTTCTTTGTCCCTTAGTGCATGCATACGACTTCGGCCTATCGCAAGTTTTCTCTTCACTGCTTTGACGCTTCCTCCATTTTTCAGAGCGTGTTCAATTCTTTCCATGTTATACCTTCTTACATCAAATAACTTACGCTTTTTATTCAACTTAGAAAGCTCTGGCAGTTCTATTTTTTCTGTTGTACTAGAGACTTTCATGCTTTGACACTTTTTAAAGAGGTTCTTTGTCTCCTGGAACAGCTAGCAAGTGTCCTGTTTAAGTACCGTACCTCCAACTTCCACGGCACGCTCCATAATAATACTCGTCAGATTATCATTCATTGAGTCAACGTTAAGGCTGGTTTCCTCGATAAGAACCGAGTACCTGTTCAGAAGTGAGACTCTGAATTCCTCTACTTTCCCTCTCAGTGCAAGCTCATTGATTGGCTTCTTGCGTACCAATTTCTGTTATTCTTTTTTGAAGTCTAGGTGAATTCGAGACCGTACCATTCTATGTTCACTGCGTCGTACCTTACCAAGCACTTCCACATCCTGCCCGATGCCTGGCTGTGCACTCAATATAAAGTCTATTTCGTTCTCATTTTCACCATTAGGTATCCTCCACGCCCCCTTACGGTTTCCTCGTGTTCGGTAGAAGGTATTCAAAATCTCTAAATTATTGCGTTCTGCAAATTCTACTAGTAGCTCTGCTCTGGCAATTTTAGTACCCATGCCATAATCTCCCACTGCCCGGTCTCCAGCCTGCTTCTTCCCTACCTTTGCATTAAAATTTCTGATTATTATAGTACACTTTGTTTTTACCGTACTCATTGCCGATTCCACGTCTTCATTGAAGCTGTCAACTGAAGCGTCATCATGGCTGAATGTAGGCGCGTAAGCCTGTATAACCTTCATATTGTATCTTTTATTGAGTTTAATTACGATACATACCACCCTTTCATTAATGCTATAGTATTCCTCCATGTTGCCAGCTATGTTTATATGATAAAGGAACCCTACTCCCGGTTCTCTTCTGTCAGCCAAATCCCGATAGCAAAGTACATGCCCATTCTGTAGCACCGTATAGGCCCGATCTCTCCTCCTAACTTCACTGAGCCCTATTATATGCCTTTTAACACCCTCTAGCTCCTCGAATAGTACAGCTAGACTTGCCTCACTAGAATTGGCTCTAGCGTTACACATGGTCAAGTTCAGGTTCAGATAGCGGCCTGTCCGAATCCAGAGATTCTTAGCACCCTTTGCTGCGTTGCAGATCTTACCGCCGCAGTAGTCAGTTGCTTCGCAGCTGCTGGGGACTGAGCGCCGTGAGTTATTTGACATATGCATGTTTGAAGTAGTGGCCAGATACTGCACCAGGGTGGCCAATCCTTCTCTGGCGAGGGAGCGTGTCATGGCGGTAATCACTGGTGAGGCCGCACCCCAGGCCTCTTAGTGCAGTTCCATCGCCGCGCGGATCTTTTTATCCTCTTGGGAACTGCGCGGCGCCGGGATCAGAACCACGGACCTCATGCATGCGAGGCAGATGCTCTATATAATAATCTTGTAAAAAAAGAAATAAGGTTTGTATTTTGTCGCTATACAAGCGTTTTTCATATACACTTCGAATGCGCATATTTCATCGCTGTACCCCCTATCGAACATTGATGCACTCCCAATCGTGTAAATTTCCTGCATAAATAGGCTCCTCCATAAAAAACACATTTTTATGCTCCTGCATAACACTTGTGACAGTGTTCTAACACCCATGTACTTCGTTGCATCTTTTTCACACCATACTGAATGGTTTAATCCTCTACATATTGTGTCCAATAGATCAATTCGGAATTGTTCTTGTTTTCCTTTCTTTGTTGTTCGCCTTTCTGTGGAACGTGAATTTTCGGAATGAGTTGATGGGTATCTGCGCAGACTCGGTTTTGAGCAATTGCACAAACGAATTGCGTGAGCATGTATTCAGTTGTATTGTATTTTCGAAGGTGTTATATGTATTACCAACTACTATACCTCGAAAACTTAAACAACGGTATTTATAAATGAATATCATTTGAAGACATGATGCTAGAAATGAATACATGCTGCTGTCACTTCAACTGCTTTGCCCTTTCGCGGGAACAGTTTTTCTTTTCAAAAATCAAGGAACAAGTTGATATCCCCACCAGCTCTTGAATCATGATCACTTAAACTGCCCTCCCCCCATCTTCGCGCCGCCTCGCCACCAATCTGATGGGTCCCATGGCGCGACATGCCGCCGCCAAAGGTAGAAACACTGGCGCGCCGCCGCCGGCAATTTTGGTACAGGCGCACACGTCTGTTTGACAGTAGACGTGAAGCGGCTTCAATCTGTACCTATGAATATATATATATATATATATATATATATATATACATTTATATATATATATATATCGTAAGATGGCGTCCAACACCCTCAAGACCTCAAGACACTTCTTTATTGTCTCGAGTTTGTGCCCCAGAACCTCAACTGGAGTGGTGATGATGAGTATGTACAGATGAAAAAATGGAACGAGTAATGATGCTTACACTTATTTTCCCCGCGCACTTGAGTGGCTGGCCCGGCCGAGACTTAGGCGGGAAACGTATGGCGAACAAAGGGTTTAAGGCGTGAAACGTGAGCTATCTGGGAGGCACGGTAACGACGGTCCGAGGAACACTCGACGCGAGTGACAAGGTAATTGATAGGAGATGTTCGTTCACTAACAACGTAAGGTCCGAGAAAGCGTGACTGAAACTTTTCACACAATCCGGGTGTACGCCAAAGTAGTACTTCATTTCCAGAACGGAAGGTGACGTCTCGACGAAAGCTGTCATAGCGTTGCTTGCGGTCTAGTTGACTGGCCTCCGTGTTGAGTTGAGCACGTTGCCGTGCGTCAGCAAGCCTGGAGATGAAATTTTCTGGCGTAGTCGTGGACGTTTTTGTCGTTACATTGCAGAAAGAGGCGTCAATAGTGAATGTCGGCGCACGACCATAGACGAGGAAGAAAGGTGAATACCCTGTTGATCGTTGAACAGCGGTGTTGTGTGCAAACGTTACGAACGGCAAGATTTATTCCCAGTTATCGTGGTTCGGTCCGATGTACATGGATATCATGCCGATTACAGTCCGGTGGAATCGCTCTGTAAGGCCATTTGTCTGCGGGTGGTAAGAGGGTGTGGTCTTATGAATAGTGCCACAAGTTTTTAGAATTTCGTCGAGAATTGTCGAGTTGAAGGCCTTGCCCCGGTCACTCAACAACGTGCAAGGTGCACTACTATGCAACACAATAGCTTCTAAAAAGAAGGCGGCAACGTCTGAGGCGGAGCTAGTGCGTAGAGGAGCGGTCTCCGCGTATCGTGTGAGGTGATCGACGGCTGGGACGATCCAGCGGTGGCTCGCTGGCGTTATGGAAAGTGGTCTGACGAGGTCTATTCCGACAACGACAAAAGGTGTATCGGGACATTGAACGGGTTCTAATAATCCAGCAGGAGCAGAAGTTGGTCGTTTCCGGAGTTCACACAGTGCACAAGAAGCGACATAATTAGCCACAAAGGTAGAAAGACCGGGCCAGAAGAAACGGCTCCTAACGCGGTTGTAGGTCTTCTGGAATCCCAAGTGTCCAGCTGATGGGTCGTCGTGTAGTGCTTCGAGAACTTGTTTTCGCAGTGAACGGGGAAGTACTGGCACCCCCCGATGCCCATCCGCATTGTAAGCGCTGCAAGAAATTGTTGTCTAGCTTGAACTGCGATAGATGACGATGTAGTCCGGCATTAGGTGGAGAAGGCGAGTCATTCAAGTACCCGATGATGCGGTTACAGTATGGGTCGTCACGTTGGCACGCAGCAAACTGAGCACTGCTGTTTAAAGATAGTGACCCAGCAACTGCCAGGGGTGATAACGTGAGTGCAGAGGAAGCCGCTTGATCACCTGAAGAACATCGAGGATGCGTGGTTGGCAATGAAAGTGGCAGAGGGCAGCGAGAGAGAGCGTCGGCATCCTGATGCTGTTTGCCAGACCTGTACACAACGTCCAAAGTGTACTCTTGCAAACGGAGCATACAGCGACCGAGTCGCCCAGACAAATTCTTCAGCGAGGACAACCAGCATAGGGCATGGTGGTCGATAATCACAGTGAAGTGGCGTCCATACGGATAAGGTCGAAACTTCTGGATGGCCCAAACGACAGCAAGACATTCCTGCTCTGTTATCGAGTAGTTCTGCTCTGCAGGTGTTAGTGCGCGGCTGGCATACGCAACTACTCGCTCACGTGAAGTGTCGTCGCGTTGGAGGAGGACGGCACCGATTCCGTGGCCGCTGGCATATTTGTGAAGGAAAGTAGGTGCGCTCTCATCGAAGTGACGGAGGACGGGGTCTGATGTCAAAGCACGTTTATGGGCTTGAAAAGCACACTCGAACTCGTCAGTCCATGTGAAGGCTGTTCATGACGTCAGAAGCTTGTGTTACGGCCCCGCAATGGCGGCAGCAAAGTCACTGATAAAGCGGCGGAAGTAAGACGCCAGGCCCACAAAACTTCGCAATTGTTTTTGATAGCCCACACGTGGGAAATTAATTACGGCAGGAACCTTGCCGGGGTCGGGTCGAACGCCATCTTTGCTGACAAGGTGACCCAATACTTTGATGCTCCTGCTGGTGAAGTGGCACTTTTTGTATTGAGCTGAAGCCCAGCGATCGAAATGCACGTAAGAACTTCGTCCAAACGCTTAAGGTGCTAAAGCAAAGTAGAATAAATTACGAAGTCGTCCAAATAGCATAAGCAGGTTTTCCACTTGAGACCACGTAAGACAGTATCTATCATGCGCTCGAATGTTGCTGGAGCGTTGCATAAGCCAAAAGGCATGACGTTGAACTCGTAAAGCCCATCAGTCGTCACAAACGGTGTTTCTCCTTGTCTGCTTTGCGTATAGGTATTTACCAAAACCCGGATCAAAGGTCAAGGCTGGAGAAATATTCTGCGCCTTGTAGGGAGTCCATGCCATCATCTATGCGTAGCAACGGATATACATCTTTTTTAGTTATCTTATTGAGCGCTCTGTAATCAACACAAAAGCGGATAGAGCCATCCTTTTTCCGGAACAACACCACAGGAGATGACGAAGAGCTGGATGAAGGTCGAATAATATCCTGTTTGAGCATGTCGGCGACGTTTTCCTCAATCATTTGCCGTTCCGCTGAAGACAGACGGTATGGGTTGCGGTGCACAATTGAGCTGCCTTCGGTATCGATGCTGTGCTCTGCAACGGAGGTGCGGCCTAAAACTTTGGAATGTACGGCAAACGAAAAGCTGTGCTTTTGAAGAAGGTCTAAGAGGTCTCTCTTTTGCTCAGCAGTGAGGTGAGGACTTATGGTAGCATTTAAAGCAGCAGTAGTTGCCTTGGTATCGGTTGTAGCAGACAAAGGCGGTGATTCTGCGTGAAGAAGAACCAGCGAAAAAGGCTCGCTGTCAGCGAAGCAGCTCACAGCAGTGCCCTGGGGCAGCGTTACTGGCGAAGAAGTTGGGTTCAAGGTGGTGACCAATGCCTTACCGGCGTTAAACTGCACAAGGCCGGGTGTAATGGTAAGCCCCGCAGGTTTGGAGCGCACTGATGGAGCAATGAACACGTCACCGTATACTATAGTATCCGAAGCGATCGTGAGAATTCGTTCATCTGGCGAAATGAAACAATCCGCGGCAGCAACTAAACGGAAGCTGTATGGATAGACATCAGATGAACTCTCAGTAACCGCAGTAGCACGATATGAAAGCTGATGCCGAAGAAAGGAAGTCCCATCCTAAAATGACTGTGTGAGTGCACAAAGGAAGTACAAGAAACTGAATGTGGTGAAGGATGCCATCTATGAAAATGTGGACTGTACAAACACTGGAAGGCTGGATAGCGACTCCGTCTGCGCAACGAAGGGGAGGGCCATCGTATGGCATCCTAACTTTTTTGAAGCGGGTACAAACGTCTGCACGAATTACGGAAAGTGATGCGCCTTCGGTTACTAGTGCATCTGTCTCTATACCTTGAACATACACCAATGAAACATTTGATGGGCGGTCTTGAGGAGTTTGACGCAGTTCGAAAGATGCAGCTTTCCCTCCCGAAGCTGCACTGTTTAGTTTTCCTGTTGGCACTCGGGAATCGGAGTAGAAGGTAGAAGGTGAGAGGAGGAACGCCGCATCGTTGAAGGTGAGCGACGACGTGAGAAACGGGAATTGCCAACTCAGGCAAAGTTCTGCGGAGACGGCGACCGGTGTGTGCTGTTCTGATACAGTCAGCGACAGGCTGGTCCAGTTGGGTAGAAGTCGTCCCCGTTCCTGGTCTTCGTAGCTTCGTCTTTCGTCTTGTTGACGGTGTCGGCAAAACCTTGAATTATCACCACGGATGCCGCAATAAATGCAAGTCGGTCGTGTAGTGCGCCAGGTGTTGTAAAGCTGAAAAGATGGTCGCGTTGCGAGCGAGTAGAGCGAACCATGCACATCGGGCGCTGGTAGCTGCATTGGGCTTTGCGGGGGTGCAGGTGTCCTAGCAGCAACCTGAGCATAAGTTGGCATGGCCACAGTATATGAACTCGGAACAGGTGTGACAGTCATCGAGGCCAGGCTTTGGTGGGGCGCCGGCGTCGTTGCAGCAACGTGAGCATAACTTGGCATGGGCACGGGATGTGAGCTCAGAACTGGTGCGCCTGTGATCAAGGCCAGTTCCTTCCTCACGACGTCGCGTAAACTAGTAGCAGGTGGTGTCGTTAGAATATCAAGGTGGCGAGGTGAAGCCTGTGCATGAAGTTCCTCGCGGATGATAGAGCGGACAAATGCACGCAGCTCTGTTGTGTCATGGCTCGAGCTGAGAACAGGCATATCAGGTTGCACCCGAGTGGTTTGAAACTCCTCGAGGCGCTGACAGGTAGCTACAACATCGGCTACGGTCTGGGGATTCTGCACCAAAGCGCATTAAAAGTGACAGCCCCAATGCATTTTAGCAGGTAGCGCACACGGTCGTTTTCCGCCATATGGTTGTCGATGCGGTGGCAAAGGGCGAGAACTTCTTCAATGTAGGAAGTGCAAGACTTATTACGTTAAGTTTTATTGGCGCAAGGGCATCTAAGGCCAAAGAGCGCCAGTACAAGTGTTCTTTCAATTCGGTTATTAGTTTAAAAATTAAAACAAATGATTAAAACATGATTAAATATTAAAACAAATATCTACGAACCATTTAAAACGCAGTATATTTAAAAGAATGTCACTTTGTTTAAAAACGAATGTCACTTTGCTAAAACCTTCATTTTGTTGGCTGAAATCTGTGCTAATAAATTAGTCTGCAAGGCCCAAGACCCTCGCAGCTGAAGTCCTTGCCTGAGCAAGAACTGCGAAGGCTAAGACATACTTTTATGCACCAGGCAGTACCTCACACTTTAGGCGCAGCTGGTGCCTAGGATGGAATGATATTATTGTTAAAAATTGCACTTTCGCAAGATAATGGAGAAGTCTCTTAAGGTCAACCACTGCATCAAGTGATAAAAACAACGCTGGATGAAGTGGGACATGATGTCGATAGAGCTCCCTGAAATGGGTCAGTCGTGCTTGGTGAAGAACAGGACATTGTATGAGAACATGCACAACAGTTAGACTCTCTCCACAGTGTATACATGTAGGTGGATCAGTGCCTGTCAAAAGGTGTTTATGTGTGGCATAAGTGTGGCCTATTCTGAGCCGTGTTAGAGTGACTTCAGCGAACCTGTTGAGTTTTTGGGGGATAACTTTTCTCAGCTGGGGTTTTACTAGGTGGAGTTTGTTGTCGACTTCTCTGTCCCATTCAGCTTGCCAGTGGTTGCGTAGACCTCTACGTACAACAGGTTTTAGATCTACACCCGGAACAGAGGTTATATCTATGGTTTGCCGACCAGCGGCTTCTCGTGCATTCTTGTCCACTATTTCATTGCCCGCAATTCCAGAATGACCTGGAACCCAGCAAATAACAATAGAAAGTTTTAGGTTGTAGGCTGCATAGATTTCGTTAAGGAGCTTATTAAAAGTAGGGTTCTTGCTGTACTTGCCACAAGACAGGGCCCTGACAACACTTAATGAATCTGTGTACACTATAGACTTTTGTATCTTGTGTTGTTTAATATGTTGTATAATGAGCAGGATACCATAGGCTTCCGCTGAGAAAATGCTGGTATGTGTATGCATGGTTCTGGTGTCCGAGAGCTTTTGTCCATAGGCTGCACAAGATACAGATGTTTGAGATTTTGAGCCATCAGAGAAGAACGCGGTTGAACAATATTTGTGTTCAAGGGCTAAGAAATGTTGCTCAATGAGTGCACTTGGACAGTTTTCCTTCATGATGTCTTTGAAAGACCAGTCACAAGTGACTGGACTTTGCTGCCAGGGAGGAATGTGTTCGACAAGGTCACTTTCCTCCAAGTCATTGAAAAAAATTGCAAGTTGTTTTAATGCAGGTCGTATTGCCAATGGAAACGGTGGGGCGATAGAAGGACGGTTTAGGTATAACTGGGTAGTAGACACATCGTTCATAAGTGTTTTACATGGGTGCTGCTTCAAAGACATGATCTTAACTGCATAGTTGACTCCTAGATACGTGCGCTGATAGTCTAGTGGCCACTGATCTGACTCTGCATAAAGGCTTTGAATAGGGCTGGTACGAAAGGCACCAAGTGCCAACCGGATACCTAGGTGGTATACAGGGTCCAACATTTTCAGTGCTGTTCTTGAAGCTGACTGATATACTATGCATCCATAGTCTATGCGTGACAGAACCAGGCTTCGAAACAGAGATATGAGGCAGTGCCTGTCTGTCCCCCACGACTGATGCGATAAAATCTTTAAAAGGTTCATGGTCTTGAGACATTTTAACTTCAGCTGTTTTATGTGCTGGATGAAGGTGAGTTTGGAATCGAAAATTACACCGAGGAATTTTTGTTCTTTCGCGATGACTATGTTTTGTCCATTCATTAGTATGCAGGGGTCAGGATGCACACCTCGTCGTCTCGAGAACAGCACACTAGTTGTCTTGTCAGTGTTAAACTTAAAACCATTCTCGTCAGCCCATTTTGCAAGTCGGTTAACACCTAACTGTATCTGGCGTTCACATACAGTCAAGTTACACGATTTGAAACTGATTTGAATGTCGTCCACGTATAGAGAGTACGATATCGCAGGTGGAATAACAGAGCGAAGAGAGTTCATTTTGACTATAAACAGTGTGCAGCTTAATACTCCTCCCTGCGGCACTCCATTTTCTTGAAGAAATGTGCGCGATAACACAGTACCTATTCTTACACGGAACTTCCTTTCAGACAGGTAATCTTTTAAGATGGTAAACAACCTGCCACATATTCCGAAAGACAGTAGATCTTGCAAGATTCCATATCGCCAGGCAGTATCATATGCCTTCTCAAGATCGAAAAAAACAGACAGACAGTATTGATTGTGTACAAACGCGTCACGTATATACGACTCGAGGAGGACAAGATTGTCGGTTGTGGATCTAGCTGTACGGAAACCAGACTGGCACGGGTCCAATATGCCATTGTACTCCAAGTAATAGACCAAGCGGCGGTAATCATTTTTTCAAACACTTTGAGTAGGCAGCTTGTGAGGGCAATAGGCCTGTAACTATTTACCGAAGAGGGATCTTTGCCCTGTTTAAGGATTGGTAGTACTATTGCCTCTTTCCAAGCAGAGGGTATTTTGCCGGTACTGAAAATCTTGTTGTAAAGAGCTAAAAGGCAGTTTAGGGTTTCATCAGGGAGATTTCCGATCATTTCATAAGTAATTGCATCAGAACCAGGAGCAGAACTCCCACAGGAACCAAGGGCGAGCTTCAGTTCATATACTGTTAGTGGTTTATTGTATCCGTCTGATCGAGGCTTGTTCCGGCACAGAGGTACACTTTCAGCTATGCTTTTGTGGCGTAAGAACTTAGTGGTATAGTTTTCTGAGCTTGACATTTTCTCGAAGTGTACGCCAAGAGCGTTTGCCTGTTCTTCTATTGTATCACCGCAGTCATTCACCAAAGGGAAGGGATTTGGGCCTTGTCCTTTCAGTTTATGCACCCTATTATAAACCTTGCTGGCGTCTGTGTAGGAGTTTATTGAGGATATATAGCGTGTCCAGCTTTCCCGTTTGGCTATACGGCGAACACGCCTGCCATTCGCTTTGCAACGTTTAAAGGTTATCAAGTTTTCTGCTGTTGGGTAGCGAGAAAAAACCCTCCATGCTTTGTTTTGCCGTTTTTTAGCAATTTCACACTCCCGATTCCACCATGGCTTTGCGTTAACCTTATCATTCCTGACTGCGGTATGCACTTTTTGCACAAGTAAGAACATATTCCGAAATATAGTTGGCCATCTCTTCTACTTCCAAATGGTCTACCTCTTCGAGGCGTAGTGTACATAGCTCTCTGGAATTTGACCCAGTTTGCAACATGAAAGTTCCACTTTTTGGGATAAGACGGCCGGTCATCCCATTGTTTTGTTGCTAAAAGAGTTGGAAAATGGTCACTTTCATATGGATTATTAATAACTTTCCAATCTAAGTAAGGTAGGAGTGACGGTGATCCAATGGCTAATCTATGCATGAATATGTATTGTGTGTGGTACTGAAGTAGGTTGGCTCTGCCTTATTGAGCAGGCAGGCTCCGGATGCGAGAAGAAAGTTTTCTATTGCACGACCTCTCGCATCACATTTGGTATCACCCCATAGTGAACTGTGAGCATTAAAAATCTCCAATTAACACATATGGTTCTGGAAGCTGATCAATAAGCTTTTCGAACTCTGTTTTATTGATGGTTCGTCAGGGGCTATGTAGATCGAGCAGATAGATATAAGACGGTTGAATAGAATAGCGCGAACAGCCACAACCTCAAGAAGCTTTGTAGCACAATGTGCTGGCATGCTACGCTTCTTTGTGCAATGATGGCCACACCTCCAGAAGAGAAATTGCCACCATTTCGATCTTTACGAAAAACCACATATTGATTCAAGAAATTCACATGAGTCGACTTTAAATGAGTTTCTTGAACACAGAACACTTTTGGCTGATAGTCATTAAGCAAGTCCTTGATATCATCTAGGTTTTTAAATAGGCCTCTGGCATTCCACTGTAGTATTTGTGTGTCCATTTTAGGTGTATTTGGTGTTCTGTGCTCAAGGGTGGAAAGTAGCTCACAGACCCTTTCAGGGGGCCGTTGACACGAGATTTTTCTTTTTTGGATCGGTCGACAGAGTCGCGCCGAAACCCTAGGCGGCTGCGCCACCTCACGCTCGGTGTTGTGTCCATTGCCTCTTGCGAGCGCTGGACAACGCGCTCTTGCGAGCGCTGCATTTGTTTTGAGGGCCTCGCCTCTAAGGACAAGGCCTTCGCGCCCCCAGCCCGGAGGCTGGTGGGTCCTTTCAATGGCGGAGCAGCACTGGCTGCAACCCCGCCGAGGGGGGCAGAAGGCGGCACCGCCGGCGCACTACGCGTGTGCCAGACAGGCGCCGGGGGCCGTCGTGGCCTGCCCCCTGACGCGCCACTTCGGCAAAGCTGGTTTCTGGCAGGTAGGACACCTGCCTTCGTGCCTCTCTAAATGAAATGTTTGTGTTACCTAATCGTGACAATTTTCTTTTCTATCTTCCAGCTTGGGCATGACCGTGAGTATGCGGCATGTTCCCCGTTACAATTCGCACAGTGAGGAGAGTTTTCACAGGCATCAGATGTGTGTTCGTCAGCACTGCATTTCGCACAAGTTAGGCGGCCTCGGCAGTTCTGAGAACTGTGGCCGAATCGCTGGCATTTAAACATCGGAGAGGGTTCGGTATATATGGCCTCACTCGGAGCTTGATGTACCCAGCCTCAACGGAGTCGGGCAGTACACTTGAATTAAAAGTAAGTATCAGGTGCTTAGTCTGAATTTCTTTGCCATCACGCCTCATCCTAATTCGTTTCACGTTGATGACATTCTGTTCGCTGAAACCCTCTAGGAGTTCAGCCTCAGTCAGCCCTAATAGGTCATCATCTGAAACAACACCACGGGTGGTGTTCATGGTTCGGTGTGGGGTTACTATTATTTTGGTATCTCCAAATTTACTAGATTAGGCAGTTTCTCATATTGTTTCTGGTCGCGGAGCTCCAACAGGAGGTCACCACTTGCCATTCTCGTTGCTTTATACCCTGGGCCGAAGATTTCCATCAAAGACTTTGATACTAGAAAAGGTGAAAGTGTTCGCACTGATTTGCCGGGTGTGTCAGCGTGGACAACATGAAATCGAGGAAAAGATACTCTCTGGTGACCATAAAACTGGAAGACTTCATCGGTGCGCCCTCTTTTCTGAGGGCGATCAGGGAGTGGGGGGAAGGAACTAGCCATAAGAAAAGATTTCTTTTCGGCAGCGGTGCCAGCCACCCACCATGGAGTCCTACAAGGGGACGCTGCAGAGTCTGGAAGCACAGGCCCTACAGACGCCAGCTGTACACCACCACTATAACCGAATATGGTGTATCCAAGGTAGGATAGCCACACAGGGTTAACCCTTGCCGCCAGGAAACACGGAAGTCAACGGAAGAGAGTAGAGGACAGGAAAGATTTAAAGTAAGAGAAAAGACGAAGATGTGAGGGGAGACAGGAAAAGGCGACTGCCGATTTCCCCTGGGTGGGTCAGCCCAGGGGTGCCGTCTACGTGAAGCCGGGGCCAAAGGGGTGTGTTGCCTCTGCCGGGGGGCCTTAAAGGTCCAATCACCCAGCGTCGGCTCAACCCCCAGGATCCCCTTTTCCCCGGACACGGCAAAGCCACGCACGGCTAGGCGTGGGAGGGAGCCAAAACTCCCCCGTTAGCTCGGGTCCGTGGTGTCGCTACACACCAAACGCCTACTTGCGCAGGCGCCCCTGCGGGGGGAAGTGCAAGACTTGCAGGGGCGTTGAAAACGTGCACTAAGCCTTTTCTTGGCAACATCCGAGCGCACCGACCAGTTGGCGAAGATCTGGTGGAGCTGACGCGTAAAGGCGGGCCATGTCGAAAAATCTGTAGCGTGGTTTAAAAACCACGTTTTGTGACGCTGATCAAAAGAATGCCACATGGGTGAGTTTCGCAGGCTCATTCCAGTTTGATATGGCACTCACACGGTCATACTCTTCGAGCCAGTCTTCCACGTCCTCACCCGGAAGCCCTGCGAACAGCGGAGGATCCTTTTGAGGGCTGGTGACCAGGTGAGAAGGTTTTTCTTCGCGGAGCGGTGGCGCAGCTGCGGCGGCGCTGAGCTGGTCGGCTTGCGACATTACCGAACCCAGGTCGTTTAAGCGGCGGCCTGAACGGAGATCCAGGGATGTGTTCTAGAAGACGCTGGGGTTGTCCCGTAGTGACCCCAAGACTCTTTTTTATTGTCTCGAGTATGTTTCCACAGCCTAAACTGGAGTGGTGATGATGAGTATGCATAGATGAAGAGATGGAACGAGTATGATGCTCACAAATATATATATATATATATATATATATATATATATATATATATATATATTATTTATATATATATATATATATATATATATATAAGAGATATGACAGAAAATAATGCAAGGAATGCATAGGGGAAGTTCTTAGAACCAATGTAATGAAAATAAGGAGAAGAAAAGAGGGTGACAAAATAAACTCTTTCTTCTTATTTACATTACATTGGTTCTAATAACTTCCCCTATACAATCCTTGGCATTATTTTCTGTTAGATCTTATTAATATTGTGTCAAAACACGGGAAAACGGGCCCTTAGGTATACACTCCTTTCCCTTATTCTTAACGAGGGTCTCGTACTGGCAGACTTGGTGCCGTTAGGTTGTATACGAGGGACTATTCGTTAGCTGCCCGCTCGTAATAAGTTCACGTGCTACTTGATGCCTCACAGGCTCATAAAAGGGTGTTACACGCTCGCCGCCATGGCTACAAATGGCGCTGACTGACACGCCTACGTGTAAATTCACATATAAACCCAATAAAGTGGCGGGGGGGGGGGGGGTACCGGCCGCCATGATAGCTCAGTGGTTAGAGCATTGACCGCGTTATTCCAAAGTCGTAGGTTCGATTCCTACTCACGGCAAGTTATTTTTCACCCATTTTTCTTTCATCTTATTTACATTATAGTTGTTCTAATAAAATCCCTATACATTCCTTGGTATTATTGTCTGTTAGATCTCATTATATATTGTCAAAACACGGAAAAACGGGCTCTTAGGTATACAGTTCTTTCCCATATATATAAGAAAGAAGGATATATGTAACCAGGCAAATCACCTCTATACCTGGCCTCCTATCGCCCCATCGCGCTTTCCAGCTGTTTTGGAAAGGTGATGAAGAGAATGGTGTTGACTCGCCTGGAGTGGTACCTGGAACATAACAATATATAACGCGATGCTTTGACCGGCTTTCGACGTGGGTGGTCTTCTATAGACAATGTTTTGATCTTGTCATGTCTGTACAACAGAAAAGCCTAAAGAGATTATCAGCGGCACTTTTATTGGATATTAGGCTGCATATGACAATGTACTAAATGAAACTATCCTGGATGCCTTGGGCACGTTGGATAGGGAGGCCTCGTTACCAATGAATCTACAGCTATGTGAACGACACAAACTTCTTCGTTCAGACAGAAGATGGTGCAACAGGCACCATCATACTTATCGCGGCGTACTTCAAGGTGGGGTCCTAACCCCATACTTTTCAACCTTGTGCTCATCGGCCTCGCTGACATCCATCCTGCCCCACTCCGTACATCTGTCGATACGCGGACGACATCTGCATCTGGCATCAGGGGTCACGCGTCTACACGTACGAGCCAGCCTTCAGACAGCGGCTACACTGACGTCAACTACCTTCAAGGACGAGGACTGGAGCTTTCATCTGAGAAATGCTCACTGGTTGCGTTTACGCGCAAGACAATGACGCCATACCGCATCAGAATTAATGGACACACGATCATCTATCAAACACCCCACCGTTTCCTTCCTGGAGTAATAACAGACCGTGACTTGTCTTGGAGCCTCATATCGCTCACATGAAGAAGAAACTGACCATAATCACCCACGTCCTAAGGTCTTGCGGGAAAATCATAGGGTGCATCGGTACGAGCCATGCTTCAACTGTATGCTGCACTTTTTCTTGGCTTCATTCGCTAGAGTCTACCTGTGCTTGGCAAGGCCCGCATAACACAAACGTACGCGTCCTCCAGTCATTACAAGCTCAAGCACTGAGAATATGCCTCGAGCTTCCGAGATGCGCATCCCTCAGCAGCAACTGTCGCAATCGCTCATGAACACCCTATCAAAACATACATCGTGTCGATGCTTTAAGAACGCACATACACATGCCACCCGATTCAATGAGATCGCCTTGCCTCCATGCCAACTTCCAGGCCACGCTCTGCGTTTTCTGCTCTATATCGCCCCACATCGCACGGTGATTCCCACAAACTTCACGCACGCAGCAAGACCGTCGTTACTATTGTGGTGTCTACATCCACTGGAAGCCCTGATAACTGTCCCCGGAATGCAAAAGAAAAAATTTTGTCAAATTGGCCCTAAACAAACAACATTACTGTTTCTGCATGAGAACACGGTGGACGCATTCACATTTACACGGATGGGTCGGTCACTTCAACAGTTCAACAGGCGCAATGGTGATTCTGGAGAAATCATCACGATAAATTTCAGGACCTCGCATCTGACATCATCAACGGCGGCAGAACTCGCCACCATTTGTGCCGCTCTGGAGTTCCTAGTTGAATACCCGCAACAAACATAGTCAATCTTCTCTGATTCCAAAGCAGCCCTCCAGGGCATTGCCTCGCCATATCGTCATGGACCAAACGAACAGCTAATTGCTGAAATACGACGGCTTCATCACCGGGCTAAAGAGAAACAACATGACATAGTGTATCAATGGATACCAGGCCACCGCAGCATTGATGGAACGACCGTGCAGATGAAGCAGCCCGATCTGCTCATGATGATGCCCCTTGTGCAGCTATACTATTGTCAAGAACAGACGCCGCTGCGAGGCTTCGATCACTTGCACGAGAACTGACACTCGCTCAGTGGATTTCACCGGCATTCATCAACGTCCGCCTTCATAATTTGGAACCACACATACAGCTCGTCTTCCATAGGAATAACCAGAGCTCAGGAGACACTTTTTGCCTTCTGTGGATTGGGGTGGCCTTTGCGAATGCTTATTTCGTTTCGAATCGGAATGGCCAGCAGCCCGACATGTGACAACTGTGGCTGCGCAGAGACTTTCTCCAATGTTCGCTGCGAGTGTCCTCGCTTCAGCGTGCCAAGAAAAGAACTGTCGAAAGCTTTAGATAGACTAGACAATCGCCAATTGTCGGAAGAAAGGGTGTTAGGACACTGGCCGAAACCGTCCTCAGCACGCAAGAATTGAGAGCGTTGTTGCGCTTTCTGCGGGCAAGTGGTCTTAGAGATAGACTGTAAGCAGCGGTCGTGGATCGTCTGATAACCTTCTCTCTCCCTTTTTTCCAACATCTCTTTCTGTCATTTTTTATCTTCCTTATCCCTTCCCCAGTACAGGGTAGCCAGCCGGTGTCAGAACTGGCTAACCTCCCTGTCCTTCCTCTTTCAATCCTCCTCCTCCCATATGAATAAATAAATAAATAAATAAATGAATATATATATATCTATATATATATATTATATATATATATATATATATATATATATATATATTTGTTGTTTAGTGTTCGCACGATGTTATCGGTTAATTTACAGGTATCAATCTAACATTTAGTTTTCAACGCTCTGGCAAGAGGCTACAATGAATGATAGGTCAAGCGAGCATTTAAGTTTTACGCCAAATTTATCTCTTAGATGCGTCCCTCAAGCCAAAAAAGCGAGCGTCTGCATCGGCACCGATACAAATAAGGTACGAGGTACGTGATCGGAAGTTGTGACTCGATGATGTCTTTGCGTGACACCATTATTATTGCAGAAATTACTAGAGAAAAAACGCATACAATATAGGCAAATATAACCACCGCACATAGGTTATACGGGCTCACAATAGATTCATGTAGAAAACAAGCGAAAATCACCCATTTCGGTGTGTTTT